>JAAGKR010003216.1:0-30299 GCA_011419295.1 Clarias macrocephalus
CACACACACACACACACACACACACACACACACACACACACACACACACACACACAATGTATTTGGCATCTTTGCTTGGAATGTGGTGGTTCAGTTTAACCCCTGCTCACCCTGCTCAATAATTTACCTGCCTCTGGGGAGTAATCGACTGTGTGTGTGTGTGTGTGTGTGTGTGTGTGTGTGTGTGTGTGTGTGTGTGTGTGTGTGTGGCTGAATCGGGTTCACCACAGGAAGAAGGTGAGCTGATTGTCGAGGGTCTCCTGAACATCTCTTGGGGTTTGCGGCGTCCAATCAGATTGCAGATGCAGGATGACAACGAGCGAATCAAACCGCCTCCCTCGTCTACATCCTGGCACTCGGGCTGTAACCTGGGCAACCAGAGGTCAGGCCGTAGCTCCATCTACCCCAACCCACACACACGCGCACACACACACTCAAGCACTAACACATGAACACATTTCTGCACACACATTATGTTGAGGTAAAATGCAGACCCTGCAAGTATCCGAGCTCGGAGCGGTTTCGGAGGAGGATCTCCATGGAAACGGCTCTCACACAGCAGCACGTCACTCTCACTCTTTTAGGATCGTGTGTAAAATCATCAGACGGACAGTGGGTTTATCTCCTCATGCACACGTTAGACGACTATAAGGGTCAGAACATCCAGGGGCAGGTCTTATCTTTTTTACACGAGGGGTTAAGACACCTACGAGGGGCGTTCAAGTCAAAGCGGGACTTGTGATTTCTCATAATTTCTCATAAATGGAGACAGTACGGTGATGAGACTCCTATTCAAATGAAGTAAGAGGTGCAAATGTAAACATTCACCGAGTGGAACATCTGATCCGACGGATAACTTGTCGCCAACTTACAGAAGAGGCGCATCTGTGTGTGTACACACACTCGTTCACGAACACCACTTGCACGTTACAGGAACTCGGCTGTACGCTTGTCGCCACGTTCCCCCGTACGGTCCTGACCTCGCTCCGAGCCATTTCCTGTGAGGCCGGTGTTTTAGACGTGAATTGAAGCAGGCAGTCCGATACTTTTGTAACTGTTAACTGCACAATCAAAAGTCCCGCTTTGACTTGAACGCCCATTATAATTAAGGAGCAACAGTTCACTCCATCATCAGGAGATTGAAGTTCAAATCCCGGTAATGGAACAGCCACGTGTGGATGCGTGCACGCAAGAGGAAGTGGGTGGACATCGCCTCGCTCCATGGGTGTTACAGCGCCCCCTAGTGTTGCATGAGCGGCAGTTTAGAAAGATGCAATAGTTCAATAGGCTGTAATCATGTGAATAATATTATTATATGTACATATTATTGATGTGGGAGAGGAAGTACAGAGAGCACGGTCAGTTTTACTCCCCAAGTTATTAATTAAGCATTAATGAGGAGGACGTACGGCTGTGAGGACGTCCCACACACTGGTACAGGGGTTAGAGTGAGACGTCTGTAGTGATGATAACGTGATCTAAAGTGATATATTTAGAGATTAGTATGATGTACGGATATAGTGATCTTACTCTGTCACATGAGGCAGCCGAGGAGCCTTTACAAAAGTTTTGCCACCAAACCATTCATATTACAGTCTTTTATTTTCAAAAGGAAAGAAATAGTGTAATTTATGGATACACATCATCCGAAACTAAACAGTCTGGGCTAAAATACACACGGGCCAGGATTTGCTGAACCATATATGGCCTGATTTGTTGACTAATCGCGAAAGTTTATTCAAACCAATTTGGGATTTGTGCTTAAAACGGCTAAAAATGTCTCTCAGAAGTCGAGACGGAGTGGGTGAACTATGCTAATGACAGAAAATGCAGGATTTCCGCTTGTTAAAGTTACACGAGTGGCTACGCTAAGATTAGCATCATGTTCTTGAGATGGTGGAGCTCCTCCCGGGATGGGAATGTAAACGCTCTGAGCATCCTGTGAGAGGACAGGAAGACACAGTTTACTCGGAATAACGCTGCTGTTCTCTCTGTTTCCGCGCAGCGCCGAGGCTCAGAAACAAGCTCCGCCCTGCGTCGAGGTGACCCCGCCCGAGAGCCAATCAGAAAACATCACCTCGGATGACGTGCATGCGGAGGAAGGTGGGAGCCGTAATTACAGTACAGCTCGTTTACAACTCTGTTCTGTTTCTCTACAATTATTAATTATTACATTTTTTAAATGTTTTATGTGATCGTTTACATTTTACATGATTAATGTGCTACCCATAATGCACTGCAACAATACATTGAAGGTATAATCTTGCTCTGTTGTGCTATCAGGATTTTGCTCACAGGTTATATTGTTGTTATACCACTGTGAGTTTGTATTTTTACTTCTGATTTGTAGGCTTGAATTTTATGAATTTATTTATTTATTTATTTTATGATACCGGGGCCAAATCGATACTTTTAAAACGGTTGCCGCAAAAAATGGTGGATACGTCTTTTTATTGAAATTCAAATGTAAATAAACAATATACTAAAAGCTGAACGTATGTATAAATATAAATAGATACAAAACGCAACAACAAATGTTGTTATAACACAACAGCGCCATCTGTAGGATTAAAGAGAAATTACCACATTTTATCGCTTTGACTGCAAACGTGTATAAATAAAATAAAAAAATAAAAAATAGATTTTGGTGACTTGCGAAATGAAATAATCGTTATACAACACTGAATCGATTACCCCCCCCCTTCACCCTCCTACCTTTACTGATTAGTCAGAAGTAGAAGTTTTTATTTAAGTGATATATATTTATATTTATTTATTTATTTATTTTAATTTTTTAAAATAAATTTCCATAGTAACCACTTATACAGTAGCTTGTATGGTGGATAATGTAAGTTTGAACAACGTTAAAAGGAGCGTTTTTGGAAGGAGTCTCCAGTGTCGGTGCTTTATAACAGTCAGATGTAAAGCTGTACAGTACGTCCTGAGGCTGAACAGTGTTGGCATTTTGTCGTTTCCTGACAACAAGCTGCGTATTTGGTCCGAACAATGTTAGGAAAGATGTACAGTGCAGTGAGTGGTTAGAGCATCATGTTTTTACATAAATGTAACTAGACAGGGATAAACAGTAAAAAGTGTGGCGGTGATGTGTTATAGTCTCTCTCTCTCTCTCGTTCTCTCTCTCGTTCTCTCTCTCGTTCTCTACCTCCGTGTCTGCGGCTCTTCAGAAGACGCCTGCTCTCAGCTTCTCAGGACCAAAAGTGATGCGGGAGTCCTGAGGCGGGGGAACAGGCGGTCGCCTAGCGACCAGCGGCGAATCAGAAGGCACCGTTTCTCCATCAACGGGCACTTTTATAACCACAAGGTGACTGTAGAGCAAAGTGTGCTTCTGTGTTCAGGTGTGATCACATTGATCCATAAGGAGAGAAAAAAAAGTCATAAAAAACATTCTCTCTGAACAGACGGCGGTGTTCACGCCTGCGTACGGCTCCATCACTAACGTTCGGATAAACAGCTGCATGACGACGCCGCAGGTGCTGCGTGTTTTACTCAACAAGTTTAAGATCGAGAACAGTCCTGATGATTTTGCGCTCTACATCGTCCACGCCAGTGGAGGTCAGTCTCTCTCTCTCTCTCTCTCTCTCTCTCTCGCGCTCATATAAATCTGTTGATTGATCCCCACCTAGTGGTCAAAGAAGAGAACTGCAGTCTGAAACCAATATGTATTAATTGAATACAGTGTTATTTAATATTCTTAAAATTATATTTGTGTGTGTGTGTTTCAGAACGAGCTAAACTGAAGCCCACTGATCACCCACTGGTGCTGAGGATCCTCCAGGGTCCATGCGAGCAGGTCTGCAGGATCTTCCTCATGGAGCAGGACCTCGGAGAGGAGGTCACGTACGACGTAAGTCCTTGATCTGTCTGTCTTTGGGTTTTATTTATTTATTTTTTTGTCCTTATTTTGGAATTTACATGAAGAACGAAACACTTGCTGATTTACCGTTATAAGAAAATAATGAACAGTGTCAGAAGGTAATGAATCTCGACCTTTCAAAAGTCTGGTACTGCTCTTTCTTGGTTTTCTTCCTATCTCTCAGATAGACAGTTCTACATTTCTGTTAAGGATTTCCGATCACCCACTGTCCCCCTGGGTGTTCCCCAGGGATCTGTTCTTGGCCCACTATTATTTACAATTTACATAATCCCACTCGGTCTGATCCTTCAACGTCATGGTCTTAATTATCACTTTTATGCCGACGACATTCAACTTTATTCCATCTGTACACCTGCTCCATCTGTCCAAATTGACAAAATCTCTGCATGCGTAAAGGACGTTAGAGCTTGGCTTAGCTTAAACTTTTTGAAATTTAACATGGATAAAACTGAGATCGTTTTCATTGGCACCCCAGCACTCACCAGCAACATTTCCACTAATTTCACCTGCGAGATTGCTGGCTCTCACATCAAAACATCAACTTCTGTCTAAAATTTTGGAGTAATCTTTGACTCCACACTCTCCTTTCAGTCTCACATTAAATCTGTCACTAAATATGCATTCTTCCATTTACGTCGCTTTGTCCTAGTTTTTTTTTTTCTCCCCCTTAGTTTGAATGTTTCTTTATTTCAGTACTTCAATGTCTGTTTGTATTCCCCCCTTTTTCTATTCATTGTAAAGTGTCCTTGAGCTCTGGAAAGGCGCTATATAAATAAAATTTATTATTATTATTATTAAAAGAGAATTTTATTCCTCATATATCACAGCGGTTAATTCGGCAACGATTATGAATCGGTTCCTGTTGAACAGAAATATTCCTGAAAATGTCCTCAAAATATTTGTGATAATAGTGCTGGTACTGAAGACTCCTTTCTTTCCTTAATTACGTTAATCTAACATCCCATCATACAAAAAAAATAATAAATAAATACTCTGTATACTAAGAGACACATGTCTTCCTGGTCATTAGGTGGCGCAGTACATCAAATTTGAGATGCCTGTGCTTCAGAGCTTCATCATCAAACTAGAAGAAGAGGAAGACCGAGAGGTGCAGAAGCTCAAACGCAGGTATCTCCTCCACACGCCTCCATATTTCTGTGTAAACGAACCTATCGATATACAGAACCTTACCTGAACCTTTAATGTTTCAGCAGGGGTGTTCGAGTCAAACCGGGACTTTAAAAAAATAAATAAATAAATAAAAACTCCTTTTTATTCTCTATATAATCCCCTGCGGCTAAGAGTCTCGTCACCGCACTGTGATTGAAGTCTTCTGTAGATGTCAATCACTGTTACGCCGTCATTCATCAGAAGTCCCTGTTTGACTTGAACACCTCTTGTACATTAAACAAATTGTATTTTATTGTTTCTTTACATGGGTTACATGGATGATATTTGGCTAAAAGTTCTATCAGAATAATTAAAATGACATTCTACTGAACTACAGTATATACAAGCGACACAGGCATCCTGTCACCTTCCTAGCGCGCGACATGCGGCGGGTTCAGCTGTAGACAGAGACACTGCTCTAAATAATAGTGTCTGCTGGAAATAAACACAAAACTACAGCGAGATCAAACGCAGATCGACAAGCGCAGATGTACGCGAGTTCCTGTGCTGTACAGTATATTTTGGCGCATTCTGTACATGACATGCCTTCATCCCTTCTTCTCTCTCTCTCTCTCTCTCTTCCATCTCTGTAGATATAAGTATCTGCGCTTCATCATTGAGAAGCAGCTGCAGTGTTTACCGGACGGTTCCACGTCCATGTGAAGACGCTCCCGCACCTCTGACACTCGTCTCTCCCCCGGTCCATCCTCGCGCCCTTCACGTCCCGTCAGAGGAGCCTGAGATCAGCCCGTCTTCTCCACACGTCTGCTCGTGGTGTCCGTCCTCACTTGGCTCGCCTCAGGAGCCAGTATTTTTTAATTATACGGCGTGATGGTACTCGTTAGCTTAACGACTGTGTGAAACGTTACCCGCTTTAGCCACACAGGATGGTCCGGATGGTGTTCGGCATGACGACCGACCAGGAAACGTTCAGGATTTGATTTTTATTTTGTTATTATTATTATTATTATTTTTTTTAGAAGATTCAGGGTTTTAAGACTGATAAGATTGTCGTCAGTTCGTTTGCGAAACTGTTTTCCAAAACACACCCTCACACACTCTCATCTGCATCCTGATAAAAACTCTCACGTACGTCATCACCTACGACATGCGAACAGACACTTACTAAATAGCTAGCGTGCTGACTAGCTAAGAAATCTCGACACTTGAATTACCTCGGAATTAATTTCAGTCAGTGATTAGTCCGAGTCGCATTCCTGCAGCGCCGTAGTTGTGTTGTAGTACACAAGGCTAAACAGCTAACTGGCTAAAATTAGCCTGCTAGCTGGCAAACAAAGCAGAGAAGGAAACGTACTGTATGAACGAGTGAAGGATTTGATTTACTTTAATTTGTAAAGATAAAAATATAGCTAGTAAATTTTATGTAAAAATTAGCCTATTAGCTAGGCAGACTAGCTAGCTTGAAAATTAGCGAACGCAAAACCCAAACAAACAAATAAGCAGCTTTGCAGAGGAACATTAAGTTTTTCCTCTGAGTAAATATATAGTTGTGAGACTCTGAGAATAATAATGAATTGGACGCACTACTAAACTAAACTTTTTTTTATTACATTTATTAATTGGGTAGCTCGCAATTAAATGATGTCACAAAGTTATATATTTTTAAACATTCCATGAAATCTATAAATAGTTTCCTCTGGCGTGTTTCTTTTTGCTGCTCAAAGCTGGTCAACGCCTGCAGTGATTTCTGGGTAACCGAGTTCTCGAGTTCCACAAACTGACGTCATCCAATAACCTAAAAGAAACCGCCAGTGATCAGAATATCACGTGACGCAGGCGGACTCGGCCCTGGACCGAGGGAAGCCGACGAGGGTGTGTACGCGCGCGCGTGTGTGTTTTGGGAAAATGGTATAGGAATGAAGTGCATGCTGTCGCCCCCATAAGGCACAAAATGGAAAAGCACATTTGAGCCATTGAGTCAGTTCTGTTTTTCAATGTACAGTAAGAAGCCTTTACAATAAGCACAATATGACACACACACACACACACACCTTTTATGAAACAGTCATCAGTCTCAGCCTTATGTGTGATGTGTTGAAACGCTGGACATGTACACTTTTATTAACTAAAGCACAAGGCGGTAGTGAAGAGAGAGAGAGTGTGTGTGTGTGTGTGTGTGTGTGTGTGTGTGTGTGTGTGTGTGCGCGCACATGTTTGAAGAGTGTGAATTGTCCATAAACTCAGTTGTAAATGCTGCCTGTACTGTGTGTGTGTGTGTGTGTGTGTGTGTGTGCGCATGCTTTTAGAGAGAATGAATTTGTAATGTTTTTATCCCTTTTGTAAATCACGTCTTTTTTTATTTTGCGCTGAGTTCTCTTTATGTTCTCTGGATGCTTATAGAAATATCGCTCCAGCATGCCTCTAGTTTTGTTTCAAAGATATGAAGCAGATACAGTATGATAGAATGCAGACAAAATTAAACAAAAGTATAAAAATGAATACAGAGTGCATTTGTCATCTTTTTTTAAAGCTTTTTTAAAGTTACGGTGTTTAGTTAAAATATGATTAGTCTAAAGAGTCTGATGACCCATGTGCATATTTCAAAGGCAGTGTAACTCTAATATTTAGCGTCCGCCAGGTCCTAATTAGAGTCACCTTCGAAAGTAATGGCACCCCACATAAAGATGAGTTTGAACAAAAATTGCCTCATAAATGTTAGATATCTCTCATATTTGTGATATATTTATGGGGTAGGATTGAGATAATTAAGCACAAACAAATACCATAATTTTTTTTGTATTATATTTTCTTTCTTTTTTTTATTTTATTTTTATCTATGTTCACACGATCTGTCAAAGTAATGCACTGTTGCTCAGGACAATAAACACTGTCACAAAGAAACTTAACAGAAATCTAAATTCAGGATGTACAATTTTTGTACAGGATAGATTTGTAAATGAAAGTTTATTGAAAGTTACATGAAATTTGTATTGAAACTTTCTCAGTTTGTTCCTGATGAGCGAGCCGGAGGCCACGGACAAAGCTCAAAGGAAAAACTCCCCGAGACTCCATGAGGAAGAAACCAGACACCAAAAGGAACTTGTTCTCGCTTGGATAACTTGATAAATAAATCCCTTCTAATAAGCATGTGCTATAAGGTCAAAAGTGCAGTTGTACAACAGGAAATGTTTGTTCATATAAATTAGTCCACTTACAGTAATTGAGGTTCATCATATGTTCAATGATGGAGACTTGAGTATGAATCTAGAAGCTAATACTGAAGAACTGCTCACCTGCTTTAACATCTACAGCTCACTCAAGTGGTACAAAATGTAACTGAATGCTTAGTTGGTAACTTTTCACTTCTGATGTGAACAAGGCAAAAAATCAAAGCCTGGGACAAACCGATACACTTCAGTGAAACATTACAGACAAAGAATTTTTTTTTTTTTAAGGAATGATAATCCTGATGAATTTTGCATTGTTATCCTGTACTCAGTCAGAGAGGGACGTGATTAGCAACAATGCTCGGTACGCTGTGGCATTTAAACCATGTGCAATCGGTACCAAGCGGCCCAAAGTGTGCCAAGAAAATCTCCTCCACCACCACCAGCCTGAACAGTTAATACAAAACTGGATGTTTACGCCATTTCCTGACCCGACCATCTGAATTTTGCCGTGGAAAAATCGAGACTCATCAGACCAGGCGACGTTTGTCGAATCTTCTATTGTCCAATGTTGGTAAGCCCATGTGACCTGTAGCCTCAGTTCTCTGTTCTTAGCTGACGAATGCAAGAGCTGTTGTTAGATAACGCAATGCCATTCAGAAATCTAGATAAGTAAAAGTACAGATACTGTATTCGGAAAAACTTGATCGGCCCTAACACAGAGCCTCAACCCCGTCGAGCACCTTTGGGAAGAACTGGAACGTAGCTTGCGATCCCCAATTCCCACAGAAACACTCCAAATTCTCGTGGAGAGCCTTGCAAGAAGAGTGAAAGCTGTTAGCGCTGCGGTAGGGGGATCGACTCCATATCGTATAAGTATAATGTATTGGGATAAAATGTCACTGCAGGTTCGGCCTCCACTTAAGTACAGTAACAAACTAAATGTACTTAGTTACCTCCCACCTCTGTATGTGGGATCACGCACATCCAATGAGCCTTGGACACCCATGAATGACCCTGTCACTGGTTCACCATTTGTCCTTCCTTGGACCACTTTTGTTAGGTACCAACCACCGTCCACCAGAGCACCCCACAAGACCAGCTGATTTGGAGATCCAGTTGCCCTTTTGGTCCTTACACTGACCCATTTTTCTTGCTTCCAACAAATCAAATTGGAGAAACGACTGTTCACTTGCTGCCTCATGTTTCTCAACCTTTTTATAGGCATCGTTGTAAGGAGATGATTAATGTTATTCGCTTCCACTGGCAGGGGTTTTAATGTTATGGCTGATCGGTGCACTTTCCGTGACGTTTAATAATGATAACGAGACCAAGAACTTTGTTATAAATTGTTAAATTTGTCCATGTGTTGATGGACAAACCAGTGTGTGTGTGTGTGACACTAATGTGAGCGATAATCCAGGATAAGGTGTGGACCTGAGCCGCACAGCCAATCATGGAGTCGAGATTAAGGTGTGTAAGAGTGTGTGGGTGTGTGTGTGTGTGTGTGTGTGTGTGTGTGAGGGTTAGGGTTTAAATTGCTGTGCAGCTACAGTACGTGAGAGTCCCAAACAATCTTGACTGCAGACCAGAACCGCTTTGGACTTTTTACTTAAAAGTTTAATCCTACAGGTAAGATAATAAGCTTTATTATAACCTTGTATAAACTACTCCTTACTTTCATTCTCTCGTCATTTTTTCAACTGTACAAGTAAAAAAATTTTTTTTTCTTCTACCTGCTGTGAAATAGTGAGGTGTTACTAGCTTTCGTTTTTGGGAAATGTAAACTCTCAGGATCATTCCGGACACTTCCGGTTTGATTTGTCGTTTAGGTGTTTGAACATGTGGTTTTGCGGTGGTGATGAGTATGCGAGCTGTTATAAAAGCAGGACGTGCTTTAAAACCAGACGCTGATCTAAATCAGATTAGACACACACTTGTCTAGACGCTTAAGAGCCTTACGCAGTCGGGTCGTCTAGCATAAATACGAAATAAATATGAATATTTTGTGTTTTTTGTTGCTATGGCGATACATGCAGGGGGCAGATACACTGATTTATCGTAACGTCATGTTCGACATGTAATCTTTGTGGACAAAGTGTGACCTCAGGTAACCTTGGACTTGATCAGCTCTGGGCTCGTCTTGATTCGGTTAAGGCAAAATAGCAATTAAAGTCGATAAGCTTAAACGTGACTTAGAGATGAGAAGCAGATTGAGGCGTCATCTCTCGTCTTCACACAAGGTGAGCGAATGACAGGCTGTACGTGGGTAGGTCCCTACGCTGCTGAATTATTGATTAGGTCATGGTGATTGTATCATTTGTATAAAATATGCATTAGGTGTTTTGTTGCCATTTGAACTCTGACTTTTTGTCTTTTGGCAGATCATTTTTTCCATCATGCTCTCTCAGAGTGTTCCGGTCTTGACATGCGCGCTGCTCCTGCTGACGCTGTGTCCCGATGCCCTGTCTCGTCGCGTTGGATTCGGGGGCATGGGTGGGCGCTGGGGTGGCGCGGGAAAAGTTGGAGGGGGCTGGGGAGGTGCTGGAGCTCATAAAGGAGCTGGCGTTGGAGCTGGCCACCACTACAAAGCTCCGCACGTCCACACTGGAAGTTCCTCCTCCTCGGGATCAAACGCTGGCAAGATAGCGGGAGCAGCGGCAGCCGGCGCGCTCGGCGGCATGGTGATCGGCCACGGGCTCGGCTCGATGTCTCGACCCGGATACGGATACGGTTACGGCGGGTATGGCCACGGCTACCCGAGATACGCCGGAGGACACAGGAATGGACACGGCCATCAAGACGGCTCAGACAGAGGGTTCAGGAACGAGACGGATATGGAGTACAACATCGGAGTCGCCACCAGGGGGCACACTTCCAGCTGCGCGCTGCTGTTCGGCAGCACCGTGTCCTTCTTAATCGCGTACTGGGTCTCATAGAGGTGACCACTCAGACCCTGGATCGTCCAAACTGACTGGGGAAGCGTCCCAAACACTTGCCTGTCCCTAAAGCGGTTTAATGTTTGCTGCTAACGAGTCAGAAATGCTTATAGCTATCAGTTTAGCACTCATGTCGAGGGTTGATGATGGGGTTTCTCACACTTTGGTGTGTATAAAAATAGACAAAAGTGCCCTTCAGAGCTAAAAAAATAAATAAGTAAATAAAAAAGGTTAGTTGAGTAATAAATAATTAAATAATATACGCTTATATGTGTATTTTCCAATGACAAACCTATACTGTGGTACTTCAGGATACAAAATTTATACACGTTTTATGATTTAAAACGAAAAGTAGTACATGATTTACAACAAGGACAACAAGTAGCAGTACCAGTTAGTACTATTCACAGTATGACGATGCTAAACTAGAGACTATACGCCTTCCTGACTTCTGATTAATAATATGATCTAATGCGGCTTTACCAATCATAAACATGTAAATACATCTATACTGTAGAGAGTATTTGTCCATTTCTATTTATAAATGTTTGTCTTTTTTTTTTTCTTATTTATTCTATGCATAAATTTGAATTCTCACTCATCTTAGCGTACACTTGATGCACGTGTACCGCTGTTTGTGTTTCTACCGTCACGTGAAACCGCGCTTCAATCAGCGAGCGCTAATGAGGATTTGAAGCGTCTTTCTAACGAGCTCGGACACGTCTCAATGTCCCCTCGGTCCTAAAAAAAAAAAGCCCCTGAGGATAAAGTAATGAAGTAAGGAGCGTCCGTGAATCACATTAGCGGATTAACGGTAGACGGGATGCAGCGTCTGTCAGAGCAAAGACAAATCTTATTAAAGTTCTAGGTTCAGTCTACCTCACTTAGACAAGCGTAGTGTGTGCGTTTTTCGTGTGTGCAGGATTCTTGTACAAATTTCTACTTTTGTAACGCTGTAATCATTGTGTAGTTACAAAAATCTAAAATAAACGATTGTCTTCACTGCAAAGTTGCATTTTGTTTTTTTCCATCAGGTGTCGAGAGAAATATTCTCCTCAGAGAATAATTCCATACGGAATTAGTGACTGAAAAGAAACGTAAACAAACAAACACAAAAAAAATACTTATGGGAAAGTTCCTGGTATTCAGAATCAGGTTACGCATCTGATAACATCCCAGCCAAGTTCCTGTAATATGCAAGTGGTGCTGTGGGCAGTATGAGGTCGTGTGCCTTTGCTGATCAAATCAGGGTGTTTTTTTTTTTTTTTTCCATTAAAGGAGTTACTGGGAGGCTGAGAAAACTCTCGACCTTGATGCTGTCCAAGCACTCGTGAAACCCTTTATATGAAATGTGAGATTTCAAGAACAAGATGGCTTTGAAGCTAAGAGAACCAGACCGAACACCCCTCGACTAAAGTCTAAAGCCAGTAGTTTTTCAGAAACCGCCCAGAACAATAAACGCACCGGAGGAGGAGGAACTTTTCTCTGTATTCTCTGAACACCATACGATCAGACCCATTAAGAAATATCCAGCCTTGCTCTTGTATTCAGTATACACACTTTTAAAATGTAATTTTCACCCACGGATGCAAATGTTAGGACTTTCCTGTGTACTGCTGCATGAATAGTTTGTTTTTACATTAATTGGTTTATTTTTAAAACAGCATTTGATCCAGCACTGCTTATTATTGTGTGCGCTCACTAAACATCAAGACACGAGCAACGAGTGGAGTATAAAGACGACTTAATTGTGCCATTTGGATTTGACAACTACATTAAATAACTGGGACAAATTATGGCAAATTTACTTTTTGATCATTTTAAACAGTCATATGTCAGTCAAACCCTGTCTATCCAAAGTCTACTTTTAACAGTGATGTTGACAATGTAGTGATGAGAAGTTTGGATCATTTTAGTGACTCGGTTCTTTGAATCTCGTTCATCAAAATGAAGGAATCTTTTTTTTTTTTGAGTCATTTCGTTCTTTTGATCAGAAATAAAATAAAACGTTACATTTTCAATAAACGGCCCCCAACACGTTTACATACACACATTTTTGTCTATAGTTCCAGTAATGAAAATATCACAATGCAGCTAAGGACGTGTTATTATAAACAGAATGAGCAGCTCACCGTCATATCTTCTGGTCCGAGTCGTTCGTTCTTTTGAATCTGTTGCACTTCATAGCGTCTATGGGAGTCACGTGACAAAAGAACGAACGACTCGGACCAAAAGACTCAAAGGTAACGACTCATGTCTGTTTCCTGTACATAACCTACGGAGGTTATTTTGATTCATACGCATTCACACTTCATACAAACTTCCATAATTCTTTCGATTGTATAAAGCTGCTTTGCGACAATGTCGATTGTTAAAAGCGCTACACAAATGAAACGTAATTGAATTGAATAATCCTTCTCTCGGTACAATGTTGAACTCCTTGGAAATTAGCTTGGAAATGAGTTTTACGACCTTTCCCAGATTGATGTGCAGCATCGTAAAAAACAGAATTAAAAAGGGGGACGCTAACTTTCATACACGGTAGAGAAGTATTGTAGTGTGTGCGACACATATCGTATGCATGAAAAAACCTCCACAAAGCCAGTTTGTTTGTATAATCACTTGCTTTATGTGTTACAGAGTTTGAGAAAGCAGCAGGAGTCTACAGTCGTGTGAGCGAGAGAGGGACAGACGAGGCAGAAGGACAGGAGGATAGAAGGACAGTGCAAACCTGCTTTACTACCGCAGTGCGCATCATCTGTAAATATGCGTCTACTGTATGATGAGAGGCGATGAGAGGAGTTGATACTGAGTTTGTTTTTACAAGAGAACAAAAAAAAGAAAGAAGAAGAAGAAAAAAAAAAAACGCGACCGTGAGCCAGATGCCGTCTGAAAGCGAGTTGGCGTGAAAGTGTGAGTGGGGTGAGGGACAGTGTGACATTTGGCATGCGTACACACTCGTTTCTGACCGACGTCCAAAAAAGCGCCGCGGTACCCGACGTGAAAACTCGTCTTGTTCTTGCTCGTTGCAGCTTTGCATAATCAGGCGTCTATACAGAAGCTGATGCGTTTCTCGTGTCTCGTTAAGTCGTAATAGCAGCACACATCCGCTCTCCTGATTACATCACCGTCCCAGTGTTTTAACTGTGTACTTCAGGCTGTTTATGTGTGTGTGTGTGTGTGTGTGTGTGTGTGTGTGTGTGTGGCTACATTATTAATTACGCTGATATTATAGTACTGAGAGATACATAGTGTGATTTCTATAGCTTCATGGTTTGCTTTTCAGTCCTGCTCATACTGTACTGGCTGTAATCTGTGCATGTGTGTGTGTGTGTGTGTGTGTGTGTGTGTGTTAAACAGTTCTGTCAGCGCCCGATGGTTTACGCACCACCTTTTCTCCGCTAACCTGATCCACAGCGAGCGTCTCCACTTCTGCGGGTGGGTGATGAATCCTGTGTGCCACTCCGATGTGGGCGGGGCTTCGCTGCTGCCTAGGGCTCGGCGGTACAGGGCTGTGGGCGGGGCTCGATGTGGACGCGATGGGCGGGATTACGGGGGGTCGTTCGCGCAGCGGGTGCGCCTCGGCGGTGGGCGTGTCTCGGGCCTGCAGGAACGGCGCGGGGTCGGGCATCGTGCCCGCGGGCTCTCTGAGGACGATCCTCCGGCCGTCGGCCGCGCCCACCCTGTAGAGCTCCGTGTACTCGCAGTGCAGAGGCTGCGACAGGCTCTTGCGCATGCGCCTGCGCGGCGTGTCCGGCTGCTTGCTGGCTCCGTGGGTGGGCGAGTCGAGCCGGGGCTCGGCGGGCGGGGACGGTCTGAAGGCGGCCCCGCCCTCCAGGAGGCGCTTCTTGGTGGCGTGGAGCTGCGCGGTGAGGAAGGCGATGGTGCCGGCCCTCTGCTCCAGCTCGCCGGACAACACGGCCAGCCGGTGGCTCTTGAGCTTCAGCTCGTCCAGGTACTTCTTCTCGCGCTCGCGGATGGTGTTCTCCAGCACCGAGATCATGGCGTTCTTCTGCTCGAGCTCACGCAGCAGCTCGCTGTTCTCCTGCTCTTTGGCTTTCAGCTGCTCCTCCAGCTCCTCGCAGCGACGCTGAAGCTCTCTGCAACGCGCCTCACCGTCATCTACAACACACACACACCACACACACACAGAGAAAGATTTTCTATTAACCGTCCTAATCTCTACCCACAAGATTTTACATCCAGATTTAAAACGTAATTTTTAAATAGATGTGCGCATATCTAGTGAAACTTCTTTTTGGCTTCAAGAACAATTCAGACCTTCAATTTATTTGGAGATAAAGATTCCAGGAACCTACGGAGCCCCTAAAGGGACATGCGTTGAAGGAAAAAAAAAAAGAAAAAAATCTGAGGAGGAAAAAAACTCGGGATCCAGCGCCCAAATACAGAAAGGACGCGCTCCGAGTACAAACTGAATCTGTTTTATATTTTAGGCCAAGCTGAAAGTAAAACTCAGCTACTCAGTAATTCTCTCCATGTTTAACAACGCACGTGTAACTGTAACCCGAGTTTTATCTTCCTCCGTTTGCTTCTTCTTCTTCCTTTATATTTTGTACTGACACCCACTGGCACTGACACTGTTACTAGCACCTGCTGAACTAAATTGTTAACATTGAGAGTAAAGTTTTGCGAGATCTCGCAAAACTTGACACGGATCTCTCTTTTTTTTTCTTCTCCTTTATTTTTTTCCCCCACCCAAGTCCCATTTTGAACACACACACACACACACACACACACACACACACACACACACACACACACACACACAAACCTATGAAAATTAACAGTCAGTCAGTCGACCTCCTGGCATGTGTTTTTTTTTTTTTTTTAATCTCAGGTATGAGGAAACCAAGACTAAATCCATGTATTCAGAGAAACCTGAGAAGTTCACGAACAGGTCTAACATCTCCGCTTGCTTTATATCTTTCAATAATGCAGTTACTCATTATAATTAAGCATAACAAACACATGTGATCCGTTCCAGCACCTGACCTCCATCACTTAATATTTGACAAGATGCTCTTCCTACACTGAGCCTGTAGAGGGCAGCGCTGTCTTCCCTGAATCAGCTCTCCTTGTCGCCTCTGTGACTCTGCCCTCCTACGACCTTCAGCTCGGAGAGACAGAAATACACCGTCGTCTGGCACCAGTCAAGCTGAACCATTAAATCCTCATTAATAATAATAATAATAATAATAATAATAATAATAATCCTCAATACATTCATAATAATAATAATGAAACAGATGTTTTATGACTAATAACATTTAAATACAAGTACTTCGGAAGCTGATTACGTGCAGAACAGCAACAAACACACAACATACAGTACAACGCCTAGTCACACCACACACTAACACAAAGTGTGTGTCGCCTATTTTTAGAAAATTCTAAGTAATTCTATCTACTGTATGTTCTCTCTCTCTCTCTCTCTCTCTCTCAGTTAAACAGGGTGGGGCCGCATATCTACACAAAGGACAGAGAGAGAGGGAGAGCATGAGAGAAGGGGAGAGAGAGAGAGAGAGGATGCAAGAGACAGAAAGAGCATGAGAGAGGAAGAGAGACAGAATCAGGGAAAGAAAAGGAAGAAGAGAGAGAAAGAGTGAGACAGAAAGCATGAAAGAGAGAGAGAGAGACAGGAAAAAGGGAAGGAGAGAAAGAAAACGAGCGAGAGGGAAAGAATGGGGGAGAGACAGGAAGAATGTAAGAGAGGGAGAGAGACAGAAAAAGGAAAGGAGAGTGTGAGACAGAACACATGAAAGAGAGAGAGACAGGAAGAATATAAGAACTGGAAAGAGAAATGGAAGAAGAGAGAGAGAAAGAAGAGAGAGAGAAAGAGCGAGAGGGAGAGAAAAATGAGCTGTCTCCTGTTACAGTGCTAATCGATATGAGTGTAGAGAAGCGTCTCCCCATCTACTGACCTTCAGCTTATGCTCCACACACACACACACACACACACACACACACACACAGAATCCAGCCATTACTGTAACTACATTTTCCAGGATCGAGGTGGGACTTCTGTTGCATTTTAAATCCAGTCGTTTATAAAACACATACATTACACCTTAGCTCTCACATCTCCTGCCCTTTCCCAATCACACACACACACACACACACACACACACAGACACAGACCGCTGCATGTACTGCGGAGGAACATCTGTCACACACGGTGACACTGAGCTCTCCTCTCTGATTGGTCAGGGGCTGTAGATCTCTTACAGACTTACGGACTTGTACAGCAGATACTCACCTCGTAAAACTGATGAATGAAACTACCGTCTCTAATGTGACCCAGATGATAATTAATGAGCTCCTCTAATAAATACGCTCTCATGACGTGATGTACAAACGCATCACGGTCACGGCTACGGCAGGACTCCGGGGAGTCACTTGTAAACAGGGGACGCACGCTGGCTCTGACACACTGCCATCTCATTTTAAAACTGTAATGAAGTTACTGCTGCTGTATAACGCCTGGTTATTTCAGAGACGCTGCAATACGGCAGGAAATGAAGCTCTGTTTCGTTGATAGCGTCTATTCATGAGGAGGAAAAAAAAACACTGTAGCTACATAATGTAGCACTGCACGGTTAATCAGTTTTAAAAAATCGTAATCGAGGTGGAGACCTGTGCAATTATTCAATGGCAAAAGGCTGCAATTTATTGCAGGTAATAACCGTGTGATCTGTAATGAATTAAATGTTATTTTATTATTTTCTGTTAAAAATTGGTGGCTCAGTGATACTGTAGGTTACTCGCCTGCCAAGTGAAAGGCCCGGGGTTCAACTGCCATAAAAAAAAGATATAAAAATCTGCTGCTTAATGTATTTTAATTTTAAAGTTTCTTTGTCCAAGTTTTCTGAATATTAATTACAGTGTAATTTTTCCTGCGTCAAACAACCCGACTGTAAGAAAAGTGCTGAAGTCTGATCTCCATTACAGCCGTATACAGTATAAATACGCTTTTCCTAGTACAGTATCATTTCTAAAGTAAAATCTTATAAACGACTTTAAAAAACAAAACAAAACAAAAAGTTTAATATCATTATTATTATCATTATTATTTAATAATTAAGGAAATCAGTGTTTACATGGGGGCGGCATGGTGGTGTCGTGGTTAGCGCTGTCGCCTTGCACCTCCAGGGTCCGGGTTCGATTCCCGTCTCTGTGTGCATGGAGTTTGCATGTTCTCCCCCGTGCTCGGTGGGTTTCCTCCGGGGACTCCGGTTTCCTCCCACAGTCCAAAGACATGTAGGTTAGGCTAATTGGCGTTCCCAAATTGCCCGTAGTGTGTGAATGAGTGAGTGTGTGTGTATGTGTGTCTGTGCCCTGCGATGGATTGGCACCATGTCCACGATGTACCACGCCTTGTACCCTAAGTGTCCTGGGCTCCAGGTCCCCGTGACTCTGAATACAGGATTAGTCGGTATAGATAATGAGTGAGTGAGTGAGTGAGTGTTTACATGGGAATTTTTTTGTAAGGTGATGTTTAATCAGCAGTTCTGGAAGGAGCCTCCAGTGTCGGCATGTCGTACCTGGTTTCTGCATTGTTGTTTACTTTGGTAAATAAACAGAAGGCGGTGAAGGAAATGCTGTTTAAATGCTGCTGTAACTAAAAACAGGAAGTGACTCGGGATTATGGACGCTAAATATTACCGTATGTAACCTATAAACAAAACAACAACAAAAAAATCTGCTAGTAAATTTCTTTTCATCAAAAGTTTAATTTAGTTCATATTTATTTATTCATTCACTCATTCTCACTCATTCATTCTCTATCCGGCACAGGGAGGCCTGGAGCCATCACAGGGCACATACACACACTCACTCACTCACTCACTCACTCACACACTATGGGGCAATTTGGACACGCCAAGCACAGTCCAGGCACACAGACGGACCCAGAGACGGGAATCGAACCCCTGCAGGTGCAAGGCGACAGTGTTGACCACTACACCACCGTGATGTCCATTTAATTAATAATTACTTTTAAATGGCTCACTCAATTCGTTTAAATATTAACTCATGTGTTGTTTTGTTTGTTTTTTTACAGAAAGCTACATAAACAATTTATGCTAAAAATATGAACACAAATTGTCCATGAATACCGCCACAACGGGAATACATTATCTTCTGTTCCCGATTATGTTGTATACAGTATGTGCCATTCGTTTATCATTTATAGCAGCATTGTTGCACTCGGAATAGAAATCAAACTAAATTATAAGATCCCCTGAGATGCCCCGCCCCCTCCCTGTCTCTCTCTCTCTCTCTCTATCAGAAGTGGTCCAGAGGATGAGCTCATGTCACTGCGTGTTGTGACTCACACATGAGCTCAGCTCTCTGTCTAACCATTCCGAGTTCATAATCACATACAGTACATGTGGAAACCTAATTACATCTCTACCGTATATTCTCTCACACTCGGAAGGACGCGGGGAAAGACGTCCGTCCGACACGAGCCCGACATGACGGCTGTCAATCAACATGCCCTGACGACTGATTGACTTATACTGTATACCACGTGCAGGTTTTAACCTGATCTGAGTAACAGTTCATATTTCTAAAAAGAGAGAGGGAGAGAGAGAGAGAAATAAAAAGAGACGAGAGACAGGCTGTCCAGACAGGACAGGCAACAGATAATGCATTAGCCCATGAGCATTAGTGCTGCTATGGCGTTGCTGTGTGTAATCTTATTTCCTGTGCCATCTCTACAACAACAACAACAACAACTGATGATTAGAGCTAATTCCCGTCACACATTCTGTTTAAAAATGATTAATTACTTGGAATTTTCCAGACACGCCATTTTGCCTAATTAGAAAACAAACAAAAAAAAATTGAGTTTCTAATTATTGGTGACTATATATTTAGATTTTATAATAGTGCTATAAAACAAATACTAAGCATGATTTGTTTTGTACAAATCATGGTCTAATGACGTGAGTCTAATGACGTGTTTTCGTACCGGGCAGAAATGTTAGTTTTTTTCATTTCCAGGACACAGACGTGTTTATTAGCTAATACCTTGTCTCTTGTTTACAGTTATACATTATTGTTCTACATAAATATGATGTTTTGTGTGTGTGTGTGTGTGTATGTGTTTAAAGGTGTTTCCCATTTAGTAGCTACAGCTGAGTACAGTGAGACCTTGAATTGCAAGCATAATTCGTTCCGGAAGCGTGTTTTATGATATATTAAAACACTCGTATATCAAAGCAGATTTCCCGCATAAGAAATAATATAAACTCAGACGATTTGTTCCACAACCCAAAAATATTCATATACAAACACTTCACACAAAATATAAGGGAATAAGAATAAGCACTGGCTCAGTTATGATCATGTGACGCTTGCGTCAAAACAAGAAGTGCATGCGTGCTACATGATGATACTTGATGATATTTCAAGGTAAAATTTATTGAAAATATTTGCTCGTCTTACGGAACAGAGTTACTCGCAATCCGAGGTTCCACTGTGTTCTGTTCTTATTTAGATGAATTCAGGTCATTTTGGACAAATTATAAATATTAAAAAAATGAGGCTGTAAGAAAGAAACCCACTGGCTTTCCGATGTTACGTTCCCTGTCGTGCTGCTCCACATGCAGATCCCTTATTTATCACCACAAAAATAGCATCAGGGACCAAAGTATACCAGACACCTATCAAATTAGCCAGACACAGGCGCTACACCAGAAAAATCACACTTACAGTACGCAAGCGGAGAGCTAAAAGCCCTTTACAGAAGTGCACCAGGCTCTTTATTTCACTTTCCAGAGCCGCACTGCTGTAACGTAATTTGTTCCTGCTTTACTTCGGCTCTGCATTGTTTCCAGAGCTGAAACCTTCACTATGGAGCGCTGATCTTAATCGCTCCGTCAGCTCAGGCTCTTTAACAGTAACGCTGTGATCGCGCTGACGCGGAAACACGGAGCCTACGTTCGAATGCAAAAGAAAACGAGTCGCAGCCGAGGATGTGACGGAAGAAGCAAGAGAACGAGGAACAAAAGACAAGACAAGAACAAAGAAAAAAAAAGATAAAATAAATGGAACCCAATCAAAAAGAACCAAATCTAACATTACAGAACTGAATGAAACGTGATAAGAGTGGAATAGAACACGATGCAGCAGAACATCAAAGATCACAATAAAATATTATGATTATGATGTTGTAATGTATTTTATATTAGGACATGATGAACAGTACCAGTCAAAAGTTTGGACACAAGTTTGGATTTATTTTCTACATTCTAGAACAATACTGGATTTTACTATTTCAAAACTATGAAATAACACATATGACATTAAGTAATAAAGTAATACACAATAACGGAATTGTGTCAAGTGCATTTACAAAACCCATCAAGCTCCATGATGGAACCATCTCTCATGAAGAAAGCAAGACCAAAACGTTTCCTCTGCTGCAGAGGAGAAGCTCATTTAGAGTCACCAGCCTCAGAAATCACCAATTAACAATCAGCACCTCAGACTAGAGCCGTTATGAAGCTTTACAGAGCAGAAATAGCAGATGCATCTCAATATCAACTGTTCAGAGGAGATTATTGTGTGTTTTGGATAAACGCCTTCAGTCTATTGTTATAAGAAATAAAAATCAGAAAAAGCCATGGAATTAGAAATTGCCTGGTAGTATGGAATTAAATAGAAGCTAAAAATATATGTTTTGTTTTGCAATTTGAATTTAACAATACAGTCATTTTGATTTCTGTGAAGCTGCTTTGTGACGAGGTCCAATGTTAAAATTGCTTCACAAACCAAATCAGACTGAAACGAATGAAACACAATAAACGAGATCCAACAGAACAGAGGAGAGCGCGATAAAATAAAATATAGAGAATAAGAGTGGCTCTGGGAGCATGAGGAATCATTTTCACACATGAACTGGACATCAGAGTGTGTGTAATCAAAGCTAAAGTCGACGGAATTAAATACTGTAGGAGTGTGTGTGTGTGTGTGTGTGTGTGTGTGTGTGAGACATTTAAGGCCAGGCCGTGTTCATTAGACGTGAACCAAATAGAATAGAAGAGAACAGAAAATAACTGAACTGATTAGATCCTAAACAAACAGAATTAAACAGAACAGAACAGATTACAAAACAGTACAACAGATGAGAATACAGAGGAAGAGAAGCGTATAGAACAGAACTGAACAAAACTGAGACCAAACATATAACATAATAGAGAATATAAAGCAAACGAGCAGAACAGATTTAATTAGAAGAGAATGAACAGGCACGGAGTAAAAGAGAAATGAACAGAATAAACGGGAAAAAAGAGAAAAAGTGTAAAAAGAAAGATAGTGATGGGAAGTTTGAATCATTTCAGTGACTCTGTTCACGAATCTTTTTGAGTCATTTAGTTCATTTTGTTCTTTTGACCAGAAATAAAATAAAATGTTACATTTTCAATAAACAGACCCCCAACACGTCTACATACACACATTTTGACTATAGTTTCAGTAATGAAAATATCACAATGCAGCTATGGACATATTAATATAAACAGAATGAGCAGCTCAACATCATATCTTCTAGTCCGAGTCGTTCGTTCTTTTGAATCTATTGCACTTCATAGCGTCTATGGGGGTCACGTGACCAAAAGAACGAACGACTCGGACCAAAGACTCAAAGGTAACGACTCACTTCTGTTTCCTGTACATAACCTACGGAGGTTTTGCGATGATTTGCGCATGTGCGCCCAGTAGAACATGAACGAATCACTCTCCGAGACGACTCGTTCTTCAGAGTCACATTAAAAATTCGAACGAATCGTTCATGAACAACCCATCACTAATAGACACATGGTTTTGCATACTATAAGCTTATTACATACTGTACTGTAGATGTCAATTTACTGTAACGTGTTCATGTTTTTATATCTTGATGAGGACCAAAGGTCTCCACAATACTAGGAATATCTGATGGTGTGTCTGGTGTCAACAGGGAAAAATTTACAACAAAACAACAAAAACAACATTTTATGTTTTGTGTTTTGTGATAAATAAAACAAAAAGATAGATGGATAGAGACAGACAGACAGATAGATAAATAGATAGAATAACAGACATACAGCCAGATGAACGGATTGAAAGGTGAAGAGACAGACAGACAGACAGACAGAAAAACATATACAGTAGATGGGTAGAGAAACAGACAGACAGACAGATAGATAGATAGATAGATAGATAGATAGATAGATAGATAGATAGATAGATAGATGGGTAGTCAGATAGACATATAGACAGACATATAGACAGACATACATGGATAGATAGACAGGCAGACAAACAGATAAATAAATATATATATAAACAACTGACAAATATCTGGGCGTGACTCTGGGATAGAGTTAAATCGATCAGGAGACGTGAGTATGTGTGTGTGTGAGTGTGTGTGTTCGGGGTGGGACGGTGATTGCCAGGTTTACAGGACAGGGCTGTGGTATTATATATATGTGTGTGTGCATGTGTGTGTGTGTATGTTTGGGGACAGAGGGCCCTTTCTCTCCTGATCTCTCTCTTTCTCTCTTATTCTTCTCTCCTCCATGGTTTTTTTTCTGCAGTGGTACTAAAACCTTATTTACTGCCCACTGCAGTGTGAACTGGTTCAATCACCACCAGAGGACCAGCACTAATCACCAAGAAAGAAAACTTTGCTGTGAAAAGGGAAACCTGGTCCAAAGGCTGCCTCTGAAATAATAAGCGTGTTTGTGTGACACTTACCATTCGGGTCAGAACTTCGGCATGTCAGCTCATATGTCAGATCTAAGACAGAGAGAGAGAGAGAGAGAGAGAGAGAGAGAGAGAGGCTTCATCATCATCATCATCATCATCATCAAGAGATTCCTCACTTTTATTAATATCTATATTATTGTGTACTTAAGGAATGAAGAATCTCTTACTTAAACTTTAAAAAATTATATTTACAAATAATATACTAGACAATGTTATGTATGTGATCCAATCTAACTTTTTAAGTACTGCAGATGTCTTCACGATACTAGGAATATCTCGCAGTGTGTCTGGTCTCGACAAGGAAAAACGACGAAACAACAAAAACAACATTTTATGTCTTGAAAAAGAGAGAAAACTAAAAAAGTAAAAAAAAACAAAGCATTTATTAGTAGTAATATCAATATTTTCAGTGGAAGGTCCTCAGAAGCATAGTGTGTGTGTGTGTGTGTGTGAGTGTGTGTGTGTGTGTGTGTGTGTGCGTGCGTGTGTACCAGTGCAGTGCTGCTGCAGGCGGCGTACTTCCGCATGCAGGCCCTTCAGAGTGTTGGCGTGGTCTTGCTGCAGGAACAGCAGGTTCTTCTGCGCACTGTGAAGCTGATTCTCCAAGGTCACGTCCTCTGAGGCCATGATGACCGGCTCACACACATTCACGCTGACACACGCAAGCACACACACGCACGCTTACACACGCACACACAAAAACTGTGAAAAAAAGTAAAGAAAAGGCAGACTTACGATCTTCATGCTGTTCAGATTTTCTGTAAGTAAAGCTGCGTCTGAAGTGACTAAAAAAGTCTAGAAGTTACATTTCAAGTGTTAGTTTAATCATTCTTACTGTAGTTTAAACTTCATATTTTAAACTGACTTTAAACTTCACACGTTTCCGGTTACAGTATGTTGTGGCACAGAGAACGCTGTATTGCAGACGGGTTTACATCTTGAAAAACTCTTCAAGGAGGACGATTTTAATACTCTGAGGAATGTCCAATCTCATCAAGGTGCATAAGACTCAGTGCTGTTCTATTAGGCAAATACTAACTGCCAATACTTTTGACACTGGACACAAATATTAAGAAGTATATTTTCATAAAAGGCTTTTAAGAGTAGGTGAACCTAAAATAATGGTTCTAGTTTCAGGAAGAGATTAAGCTAATTAACCACAAAGAGATTTTCCCAACCATGGGGTGCCAATACTTATGGAGACACACTGTCTCTGGGAAAACTCATGCAATGCTTTTTAAAGGCAATAATGTTTCATTATACAGGCACTCCTTCCTCTGTGTGTGTGTGTGTGTGTGTGTGTGTGTGTGTGTGTGTGGGTGTGTGTGTGTGGTTAAACCCACCCCTTGAGTTTGAGCAGATACTGTCGGACCAAAAGTATACGGACACCCGTCAGTCACACCCGTATGAGATTCTTCACCAAACTTCACCAGATACAGTGAGAAGCACATGAGTGTATAGACAGAGTATCCTGTATCATAGTTTACCTTTACAACAGGACTGCATCCATCCATCCATCTATCTATCCATCCATCATCTTTTTATTCATCTAACCATCTATCTGTCTCCTATTCATCCATCCATCCATTAATCCTAACCCTTACATCAATCATCTACCCATTCATCCATCCATCATCAATCCATATACACATCTATATATATTTATCTATATATCTATATATCTATCTATCTATCTGCTGTATCTATCTATTCATCGATCCATTCACTTATGCATTCATCATCCATCCGTGCATGTATTTATCCATTGACCAGTCCGTCCATCCCTCAATCATCTATCCATCTATCTATCCAGCCGTCTGTCATTCATCCATCCATTAATCCATCAATTCCATCCATCATCTACCCATTCATCCATGCATCTATCCATCATTAAACCATCCATCTATCCATCTATCTATCTATCATGACATTATTTATTTATTATTAACACTAAGTCGTTACACAGCAGTAATGCTAATTAGATATGAGAGGACATGTGACCGGTCCAATGCACTTTTTATACCTTCTGAAAGTTTCTGAGAAAGAGAGAGAGAGAGAGAGAGTGTGAGAGAGAGAGAGAGTGAGAGAGAGAGAGTGAGAGAGAGAGAGTGAGAGAGAGAGAGAGTGAGAGAGAGAGAGTGAGAGAGAGATGAGACATTTAAGGAAATCTTTTAGAAATGTAATTTGATTACCTTATGTTATAATCTGTCTACATGATGGATGTTCATCTAACGCTAACCTGCTATTATCCGCTGACTAAACTCACACTTAGCCACTATAAGCATCGGGAAGTGCACTGTGTGTGTGTGTGTGTGTGTGTGTGTGTGTATGTGTGTGTGTGTATAAACTCTAAGCTTCATTTGGAGGGTAAATGCAGTGTGAACATGGCTGAATCCGGCGGCACAAAAGCAATGCGGAACTGATGGAATAATAACAAGGTCACACACACACACACACACACACACACACACACACACACACACACACACTACACACTAAGTGCAGGCTTGCTCTCTCCTGATAGCACTATTCGTCCCCATCGTCATCATCCTGCCTTTCAGAACAAAGAGCCATGAATAGCTAATGACAGCATTACAGCCTGCTCGAGGAGGCAGCAGACAGAAACACAGAGATTAAACAAAAAGAAAATTAAAGAGGTGGGGGTGGGGGGGGGGTGTCTAATAACAGCTGGGCACAGGAGCAGCTGGAGAGCCATCACCCTGAGCTGGTTACAGATGGAGAACTGCGTCTCTGCATAATCAGACTTTATGAATCTCTCGTGGCGCAGTCTTAAAATAAGTCTCTGACCTTGTTCGTCTGCAACCCGAGCGTCAACTTTTCATTCTCACAAACACGGACATCACATGCACTCGGCTTGCTAATGAGGCACTTGCTTCGTCCTCTAGTTCGGCTACATGAGGTACAGCACAGTATCAAACGGGGCTCAAACTTTGGACTGAGAACACCTGAAGAATCGTCTCTTTTCATATGGAGTTCTCTCTTGGAATGTCTGGACGAAGTTGCTGCCTCCTTGACAGATCGCCAACATACTGGACGCACAACTTACCTTTCCATAGTTTTGAGAAGATAAATCTTCTGTTATTGTCTTGACATTCTGATTAACTCAATGGAACATTGTGATTTTTTTTCTTTCTGCTATTTTTTTCTCTGCTATACCTTTCTTATCTGTTTGTCTGTTTATTTGTTAGTTTACTATGTCTACTGTTATTATTATTCGCATATTTTTGCTAAAGTTTGCTTATATATTATATCTTCAATTTAACGGTAGATAGTTATTTGTATAATTCGATCTTTTACACCTGACTTTGTACTTTTATACTTTTAATATTGTAATTGTTTTGTGATTTAATAATAAGAAAGAAAATTTGTTTTGAGAAGTTGAGAATGACCTTACAATTAGACGTCTAGCTGGTTGCTAGGAGACCACACAGATTCACAAACTCATTTAAGAGTTATCTTAGCTGATGATTGTTGGGGAGGACACGGCCACAGGAACTGTGTGATACTAACTCCAGCTCAGGCATGAACCAGGGATGCTGGGGTTGTGAGGCAGCAATGCTACCTGCTCCACCGCAGGATTGCAAGTTTACAAATGTCACACGATGCACACGGAGAAAATCAAGGAGAAAAACCTGTTCCTTGCCCATGAACATTCATTGCTCAATAACGTCAAAGGCCATTGTTCCCCCAACATTTCCCTGAACTCCCACCCATGTCATGTTGGTGTTACCCACTCATCCTGTTTGTTATATCGCTTGTGCGTTATCCTGTTTACTAAGTCATTTTATGTAAACCGCACTCAAACTTCGCAAAAACTCGAAAGCACCTGAAGCCCCATTACACGTCAGTGCAGTCTGTGCCGCAGTACAGCGAACTGATTCGAAGAATCATCAAATTATTACACGCTTCAATCAC
This sequence comes from Clarias macrocephalus, assembly GCA_011419295.1. NCBI lineage: Eukaryota > Metazoa > Chordata > Actinopteri > Siluriformes > Clariidae > Clarias > Clarias macrocephalus. The sequence goes on from JAAGKR010003216.1 coordinate 27,846, forward strand.
ATAAATGTACACTTATCCCACGAGTAGGCTGGATTAGAGGCTCTAAATCAGGACCAAACCTAATGCAGTCTGAATAATTCAGTGAGGATCATCATCCTCCTCTTCCTCCTCCTGCGTCGTTACACTCTCGCTCTAATATCGATCATGAAATCTAATAAATGTGCCACATCTGTAGGTTCGAAATAAATATAGAAGAGGACGAGGAGGGAGGAAGGGAGTCGAGAGACAAGAGAGAGACGAACAGACGTCATGTCATGTTACAACATATGAGTGAATTTCATGCCCTTTCCTGATTTCTGTTTCTTTCCAATACTGATGGCGTTTATCTAAAACACACAGAACAGTTGATATTGAGATGTATATCTGCTACTTCTGCTCTGTAAAGCTTCATAACGGCTCTAATCTGAGGTGCTGGTTGTTCATTTCTGAACTTCTCTGCAGCAGAGCTAACACTCCATCAATCATCTAGCCATTCATCCATCCTTTATGGATCCATCCACACATCCATCATCTATCCATTCACTGATGCATTCATCATCCATCCATCCATTCATCCATCCATCAATCATCTATACATCCGTCCAATATTCATCCATCCATTAATCCATCAATTCCATCCCAAGATTAGGGTGGATTCGAGGCTCTAAATCAGGCCCAAACCTAATGTGGTCTGAATAATTCAGTGAGGGTCATCCTCCTCCTCCTCCTCCTCCTTCTTCATCGATACACTCTAGCTCTAATATTGGTCATGAAATCTATTTCTGAGGCTGGTGACTCTAACTGAACTTCTCCTCTGCAGCAGAGGTAACGTTTTGGTCCCGCTTTCCTGGGAAGGTCTTCATGAGGGACAGTTTCATCATGGTGCTTGATGGGTTTTTGTAAATGCACTTGTGACAATACTGTTCTTGCAAGAACTGATCCAGAAAGGCTGAGCTTGTGTGTCTCAAAATAACTTCTGTCGTTGTTGTTACTCACTTACTTAATGCCATATGTGTTATTTCATATCCAGTATTGCTCTTGAATGTAGAAAATACAGGAAATCCAAACCTTTGATTGGTACTGTATATGAATCGTAAAAGATATTTGGTTAATAAGTGTGAGTGGTGCAAAAACTCGGGCCTCTGGGCTCTTTATAATGACAGTCAACGAGATCAGTCGCTAAGGTGCTCCAAAGTGGTTGCTAGGGCGTGTCTTGACAGATTCATGACGATCCTGAGAGACTGATTGGTTGCCTGAGTAAAATGAGCCCACACCCCCATGTCTCCATGACAACGGTATCCACAGTTTGGTTCAGATTTAAAGTTGCTATGGAAGCTACCGTAGCAGGAAACACAACTGTGAGCACTTCCTGTTTCAATGAGGAGTACCTTCTCCATAATATGTCAATGGGGGCATATCTGGATACCTTTTGCACCCCAGGGGTACAACTTATACCCTCTTGCGGGGTGTGTTTTGAGACAGCTTGCAAGCTTCTTCAAATGGGGTGAATTTGAGATCTCTACAAAATTCCAGCTGTGCGCTAGAATCCGTCAACGTTGGTCTTAAATTAAATGTCAGCGTTAAGGGTATGTTGGTCTCAATGTTTTCCCCCACCGCTTGGAAAAGTCATAGCACCCCGTTCAGGAATAAGCCGCAAGTTTTGACACCTCTTTCATGGGTCTAAGCGGAATGGGACGAGTTGCGCGCCACTTTCTATACGGAAGAATGATTAAAACAAAATTTTAAAAAGTAAGAAAATGAGCCTGCAAGATAATACAAGTACTATACACTAATATAGTATAGTATTAAGCAGTGTTGGGTGTAACGTGTTACTTTGTAGCGTTAGAGTTACTTTTACAATTACTTTTTTGATATAACAAATAATCTAACGCGTTAGGTCTGCTTTTTGAATACTCAGTTATTTAGTTACAGTACATTACACAAATGGATTCTGTTAGTGTGTGTGTGTGTGAAAGTCGTCCTACAAGCCCCACCCCCAATAACCCCCCCCCCCCCCCCATCACACACACACACTGAGTGATGATGGCAGAATAATTATAAAGGTCTTGACTAATTACTTTAAAAAGTAACGTCCCCCAACACTGGTGATTAACCATACGAGTAAATATGTGGCATCAACTGTGGTTTCGGGATGTTAAAAGATGGCTGGAGACGCAACAAAACCGGCGTTCCTGGAACAAGATTGGTTGGTTGGAACGGTTCAAGCGGCATGGTAGGGTACACCGTGTTTTTGTCTCATATGCTGGACAGGGACAGGGACAGGGACATGGGGGGGGACACCGGGAAAGCATGGAGAGTAAAGGAGGACGCTCAGCTGGGAGAACATATGGCAGAAAGATAAGCGCCAAAACCGCTTCCTGCTCAGTGCAACGTTATGACATCTACAGGCGTTTACTCGCAAATGAATCTGAGCCAGTGGAAGGAGATAAATTACAAAAATTCCTACCAGAACCC
>JAAGKR010003216.1:30319-57048 GCA_011419295.1 Clarias macrocephalus
CCCAATAACCCCCCCCCCCCCCCCCCCCCCGTTATTCCTGCTGTTAGTAGTTAACAGATTATGGGCCAAACTTCGCTGAGTGATGATGGCAGAATAATTATAAAGGTCTTGACTAAAACAACATGCATGAGGAAGCACAAAGGAGTTTTCATTTCCTGCAGTGGAAAAGTATTCAAACTAGTTACTTTTATCAGTAGGTTATACTGTAATGTGACTGATTACTTTTTAATGATAGTAATTTTTTTATGTAATTACTTTAAAAAGTAACGTCCCCCAACACTGGTGATTAACCATACGAGTAAATATGTGGCATCAACTGTGGTTTCGGGATGTTAAAAGATGGCTGGAGACGCAACAAAACCGGCGTTCCTGGAACAAGATTGGTTGGTTGGAACGGTTCAAGCGGCATGGTAGGGTACACCGTGTTTTTGTCTCATATGCTGGACAGGGACAGGGACAGGGACATGGGGGGGGACACCGGGAAAGCATGGAGAGTAAAGGAGGACGCTCAGCTGGGAGAACATATGGCAGAAAGATAAGCGCCAAAACCGCTTCCTGCTCAGTGCAACGTTATGACATCTACAGGCGTTTACTCGCAAATGAATCTGAGCCAGTGGAAGGAGATAAATTACAAAAATTCCTACCAGAACCCTAAATATCTCTAGTACCAATAAATGCTCTTGGGGAAGAGAAAAGAATGAGGTCGTAACAGTACTGTACTGTAGGTCAGGATTTTGGGGAGGATTCGCGGTTTGACTGTGGAACCTTCCTCATGAGGGTGCGGCGGGCGGGGGGGGGGGCATAACGAACAACAAAAAAACAAACAAAACAAAACAAATGTTAGAGTAAAGTATACACTATATACTTATACTATATTTCATCAACATAACAGTGAAAGGTATAAGGACATATATCTGTCTATATGTCTAAAACTAGGGTTATTATCTCTCTCTCTCACACACACACACACACACACACACACACACACACACACACACACACCTCTATGTTCAGGTACTAAGCTCAAAGTTCTGACAACAATACTGTAAAAAAAAACAAATAAAAAACAAGGTATTTTTTTGCTTCCCTGTTCTTTTCTTTTCTCACATCATTATCACTGCGCTCGCATCACAGCTGCTGTGCTCCATTTTCTTTCTGTCACCTTCGAATACGAACCAACACAAGAAGCAAAGACAACGTCGACACACACACACACTGTGTATGTATGTATATTTAAGCGAATCAGCTGAGCTCAGACTTGGTAAGACTCGTCAACTTTCCTCTCTCACGTCATCAACATGAATAAAACATCTGATCTCACCCTGATGACCGCTAACACACACACACATACACACACACACACACACACACACACACGCACACACACACTTATTAGTAGATGCCATGCTGTGTGAAGGGAGTTCTGACGACCCACGTTACCCTGGGACAGTAAGTGGGACAGAGGGACGCTGCAGACAGGTTCTATAATTAATGAGCCACATTTGCGTGCAATCTAAGTGTGTGTGTGTGTGTGTTAGCGTGAGCTCAGCTGCCCCTGATGTTGATGGATATCCAATACGCTGGATGGTAAAACATCCGCGCGCTTCCTGAAATACAAGCGTCTTCCCATCACCAGGCATGACGTCATCGCTTTTAGCGGTTATGTTGCAGCAGGAACGCAGGCGTCTCTCGCGGGACGGTGACTCATCAGTGGCGCTCGGTTTCTTAGCTTCACTTATTGCCTATTGAAATCGTTTAAAACAATCGACCGGCTCCGGGGTTTAGCCGTCGTAGCGCAATATGCAGACCGCAGACTGTCATCCTCTTCATCATCTTCATCATGGCGTAACGCTGGTCATTGTTGATGGTTGGCTCCAGGAGAGGCACATGATGGGAATCGTGTCACGTGATGTACGGTGCGCTGCTCGATGCTGGTGACAGAGCGCCTGTGAAAGGTTCCTGTGGCGTCTCAACCGCACTAAGGGCTTGTGTTTTTTGTCTTTTTTGTTAATTAAAAAAGGTGCACATTTCAGAAATCACACCCACGCACATCAATATGTCCTCAGGACTGAGTGTCGAACCCCACGCCCACGAGCAGCAGCTCCACACTCACTTACCCCGAGACTGAAACGCTGAGCTCCAGGACTCGCTCGCTCCCTGAGGAAGCGCTTGTGCGGAGCCGAGTGTTAAAGCGCTGATGCTGGTGTCTGCTTTAAAGAAAATGCAACCTGTCACCAACCTGCAGGACGGACGAGCCCCGGACCTCTCCAGCAAAACTGCTGCCCTTTCAACCTTCCTGCCTCATCTTCTCACTCTTCTCTTTTTCTCCTTCACCTCTCGTTTCCCTTTTCTTACTTTTGTACTTTACTCCTTCACTCCTCATCCTTTTCTCACTCTTGTCTTTTTCTCCTTCACCTCTCAGCCTTTTCTCACTCTTCTCTTTTTCTCCTTCACCTCTACTCCTCCTTTTCTTACTCTTGTACTTTTCTCCTTCACCGCTCCTCCTCCTTTTCTCACTCTTGTCATTTTCTCATTCACCTCTCCTTCTCCTTTTCTCACTCTTGTCTTTTTCTCCTTCACCTCTCCTCCTTTTCTCACTCTTGGCTTTTTCTACTTCACCTCTCCTCCTCCTTTTCTCACTCTTGTCTTTTTCTCCTTCATCGCTCCTCCTCCTTTTCTTACTCGACTTTTCTCCTTCACCTCTCCTCCTCGTTTCTTCACTCGACTTTTTCTCCTTCACCTCTCCTCCTCGTTTCTTCACTCCTCTCTTTTTCTCCTTCACCTCTCCTCCTCGTTTCTTCACTCCTCTCTTTTTCTCCTTCACCTCTCCTCCTCGTTTCTTCACTCCTCTCTTTTTCTCCTTCACCTCTCCTTCTCTCACTCTTGTACTTTTCTCCTTCACCGCTCATTCTCCTTTTCTCACTCTTCTCTTTTTCTCCTTCACCTCTCCTCTTCATTTTTTCCTCTTCTCTTTTTCTCCTTTACCTCACCTCATCCATTTATACCCTTCACCTTTTCTTTTTCATCCCTCTATTTACTTTTCCACTTACTCATGTTTTGCTCCTTCATCTTCCCATGTTTTTCATTTCTTTATATTACCTTCTTTGTCTGTTTCCTCCACTACTTTATCTCCTCACCATTATTTTGCTTTTTTCCCTTCAGTTCCCCTCACCTCTCACCTCTCCATCTTTTTCTCATTCCCTCCCTCTACCTCCTGTTTTTTTGGCTCCTGCACTACTTCACTTTTTTTTGCATCTTTACCCTTCTACCTTATTTCCCTTTGCTTCTCCACTATAATTTTCCTTTCATTTTTAAACCTCCTCTTCTTTAGTTCTTCTCTTGCCCACCTGTTTATCCACTTCTTTTCTTTAATTTGACCCCTTTACTCATTTTTATGTCCCTCCCTTTCACTTCTCCACCTCCTTATTTAGTCATCTTTCTGGATTTTTTCCCCCGTCTCATCGTTTCATTTATTTTTCTCGCTCCACCACTTCTTGACCTCCACCCCCCCCCCCCCCCGATTATGGCTCCCTCTCTTCCCATCATTTTTTCCCCTTTTTCTTCTCCACCTCATTTCTCTCCATTTCATCTCCTCCATAGTTTTGTTGTACCTCTTTTTTTGCTCCACCACCTCTCTCTCTCTCAGGTTTCTTTTTCACTTTCTCTCTCTTGCTCGTCTCTCCTTCTTTTTCTGTCATCCCCAGTTGCTGAGCTCCAGTCTCTCTGTGTCCATGTCCTCGAGACCGATTCTCTCTCTCTCTCTCTCTCAGAACATGCAGCGTTTCCACTTCAGCATTAATAATCAATGAGCTACAGCACCAGAGGAAAGTCTGCGAGCATCGCTTATGCGCACACACACTCACACACACACACACACACACACACACACACACACACACACACACACACACACTTTGCTCAGGGCTTGGGAAAGAAATCATGTTACTACTGCGTATGAAGCTCCTGCCTATTGTTTTCAGTCAGCAAAACATCACTTTTCTCTGAACCTGCCCGGAGGGAAAGAAACAAAACATTGACAATAAGTCATAAACAATAATAAAAAACGAGCAAACAATAAAAAAAAAAACTACAGCTAACAGAATTAGACAGAGATGAAGGATGATTAACACTCAAACAATGAGCGTTAATCCATAAACAACAAGTCTAATCTTTAAAACTCACTCGTGGTAATTATTCGACTTCTGTCAGCATCGTCAGCGTGATCATTTATGCTTGTAGCGCTTAGCATGAGACAGACGGCGCCGCTCCCGTGACTCAAGCATGTGCTACCGGTTCTCACCAGACTTGATCAAACACAGTTTGTACGCCACACACTCACACACACACAGACACACACACATCAATTAATAGTAAATGCAACCCTTCATAGCCTAAATAACATTCCAGGCACCAACTCACTCACTCACTTACTCACTCACTCATTCTCGACAGCGCAGATCCTGTATAGGGTCTCAGGAAGAGCATGGAGCCTTTCCCAGCGGACATGGGACATGAGGCAGGGCACACCCAGACAGAGTATCAACCCATGATCTCACACACACACACACATACTCACACACGACGGGCAATTTGGAACAGAAATTAGCCTAACCTGCATGTCTTTAGACTGTGGGAGGAAACCAGAGTATCCGGAGGAAACCTACAGAGCACGAGGAGGACATGCAAACTCATGTACACACACAGACCCGATGTGTCACTCGAACCCTCGACCCTGGATATGCGAGGCGACCGGGCTAACACATGTTAGTGCCCCAGGCAATAACTGTGTTGCTGAATTTACTTATCAAGAACAAAGACAAAACAATACAGTTTAATATAGTTTCAACTGAGATAAAAATCTGGAAAAAAAAATACAAATGTTATCAACCTTTATCATGCATTATTGAATTTCCTATTCTGACTGCTCATTAATCAGGTATAGGTGTTAACCCTGTAATTTCCTATAACAACAAAACTGATAATACTGCAGCCACAAACACAGGTTTATATCAAATAAACTGTTCTAATACATTGTCGTGTCTATAGTAACAGCTGCCTGGAAAAAAAATTTAACAGAGAAAAGTAAGGGAGTGACTGTTTGTAGCTGCTATAACGCAGGAGCGAACAGGAACTAACTGCTTTTATGAACTTTTAGAGAGACGATTCCCATCACGGGAACGGGGAGGAATTGGACACGACTAAATTAGGGAGAAAATCCGGGAAAAATCCAAAAAAAAAAAAAAAAGAAAGAAACACGATTCCCAAATTCGATCTCCCAAAATCAACACAGGAGACAAGAAGAGAAATGAAGAATACATCACGTTGTTTAAATCTAATAGTTTTGATTTTACTAGTTCTACTTAATTTATTAAAATGGAAATACTTAATCAGAAATATTTTATGGGAATGTTAAAACCTAATTACAAAACTGAAATGTATCAATTCGTTTATTCTTCTTCTAGCTAGTTTTATTCTGCTTTTATCCTGTGTACAGGGTTGGGTGGGTCCCAGGAGACCTTGAGCATGAGGCGGGGTGCAACCTGAACAGGATGCCAAACCATCTCAGGCCAAACACACACACACACACACACACACACACACACACACACACACACACAGATTATGGACAATTTGGGAACTGCATGTCTTTGGACTGTGGGAGGAAACCAGGAAACGAATCAAACCCTCAACCCCTGAAGTGTGAGGCCACAGTGAACACCACTTCATTTGTTATAAATGACCATTTATTTGTTATAATTGCTGTACTTTTCCAACCCGCTAGTGAAGCACACCTAGCTTTATTTCTGAATCGTTTTCAGAAATCGCAACTGACAGTAAACCAGTTTAATATTAGAAGAATAAAACAACTGATTAATCATCTTTGTATTATTTCATCACATCACCCTATCACTGATTATTTTTATTTTGTTAAGAGTAGGGCGTGTGTTTTCATGAACTCCTGTAGAGACCATCCCTGACTTTATACATGGTGGTGGCAAGGTCGCCTTAGACCTCCAACGTGGAGAGTTTGATTCCCGTCTAGAGTTTGATTCCCGTCTAGGGTCTGTATTCATGCATGTTCTGTGCTGGTTGGGTTTCCTCCGGGTACACAGATTAATTGGCATTCTGAAATTGCCCCGAGTGTGTGTGCCCAGCGATGGATTGGCATCCTGGTCAAGGTGCACCCTGCCTCGTGCCCAAAGTCTACTGGTATAGGCTCCAGGCCCCCCACAAACCTGTATACAGGACAAAGCAGTATCAACAACGAACGAATGAATGAATGAATTAATGAGTTTTTGACTTGCTTAAAAACACTTTCAGCTTATAATTGAGGGTTGTTTTTGGAACATAACCCCGGGAGAATCCGAGGTTAAAAATGCAACATTCTATATTACGAACATTAATATTGTACAGGAATAAACAATCACTGAACAATTTACTTTAAAACTACAGAAATAGAAAATTCTACAGGATTGCAAACAAACAAACTTTCTGTTTCAGATTCAAGATTAATTAAGAAAAAAAAGTAATAAGTATGTCAGCCTTTAATCTGTGATTGGTCCACAATCATTACCGACGTAGTAAATGGTGATACAACTGTTTTTTTTTTTCTGCTGTATTTATATATTTAATCTTTTTTTTAACAGAATGGCATGAGTTTCTTTTTACAATAAATGGTTTTTACTGTAGATGTTTTTTATGGTTTGTATTTTTATTACTATATATGTTTTTTACGGTAAATGGTTTTTACGATAAGTGGTATTTATGGTATTTTTACAGTAAGTGGTTTTTAACATAAATTGTATTTTTACTGTATATTATATTTACGGTATTTTATTGTACATGTTTTTTTTATAAATGTTTTTTTACAGTATATGGTTTTTACAGTAAAAGATTTTCATGGTAAATCTACGGTAAGTGGTTTTTAGAGTACCTTTTTAAGGTATATGTTTTTTTATGATAAATGGTATTTACGGTAAATGTTTTTTATGGTATAATTAATTTACTGTAAATGGCTTTTATGATAAATGGTATTTATGGAAAATGTTTTTCACAGTATATTTTTTTCTTGCAACTTTTTTATGATAATTATTTTTTTCCGGTAAATGTTATTTATGACAGCATTTTTATTTATTTATTTTTACAGTATATGTTTTTTACGGTAAATTTAAATAGCTTTATTCGTATATGCTTTTTTTTTATTATATAGGGTTTTTTTTTGTTGTTTTGTTTGATTCTTTACGGTAAATTGCGCAGTTCGGTGGGAAAAAAGCCCAAAGGCACATCCGTTACAAATAGCAGCTGCATTGCGGATATGAAAAACTAAATCATATTAAAATCACGTAAACTACTCGATTATACCTTAAGTAAAAAAATAAAACATTCAATAAAGTCACATTCATCACCAGTGACAACCGTTTTGACAACTCAACTAGTGTAAAGCCACAACAATACGGTAACGCTGCTATAACAACAACAAGACCGCGGCGTTGGAGATTAAATCCGTATATTTATTATAAACCCTTTTAAAAGTCTGCCAGAGAAATAAACATTATTACGTAATGTGAGATATTGGACTCGCAATGCGCAGTTAGCCTGTTAGCTTCATTACAGCAGGCAGGTGCACGCGCACAAGGATGCGCTCGAGCGCTCGGTAATAATACTCCTACTACTAATAATAATAGAAATAATGATTCATCACAGCGATAATCGCCCGCTCGGCGGTGTGTGAACACGTACCTTCAGTATTCTCGGTGTGAGAGTGTGTCTCCAAACATAGTGTTTATTTTCATCCTGACGTTCTCTCGGCTCGCTGCTGCGCCATCGGGGCTCACCCTCCCTCTCCCCCTCCCCCACCTCTCTCGCGCTCGCTCGCTCGCTCGCGCTACATCACCCTGAGCAACCGGACAATAAAGCAAAGCATGCTGGGAATCCGAGTTCCAAACACTAGCTAGCACGAGTTAGCTAATTAATGCAAATTCAAGTAAATCTCTCACAGTCTCAAGCTGGTTATAACACTAATCCCTGAGGAACAAAACAGTAGCACTTTAAGAAATTAAATAATGACTTTCACATTTTGACAGGGCCCTTAATTTCCAAAAAAGTGTGGAGCTATTTCCTTTAGCACGCAAGTTATTTCCAGTGTAAAAAAAATATTTTGTGGAAAGAAGTTATTTTATTTATTTATTTTGTGCACACATACAAATTACTGTCTAAACACGAAGCAAAATATAGTCACAAAGGGACGATGATTGGGCCCAAGCACCTGCGCTATCGCCGCCCGGGCGCGACAGAAAGACAGGGGGCGTATGCATTTAAAGGGGAAATCCCAATACCATTATGACATATTATATTATTATAACTATGTAATTATTTATAATTAAGGACATTATTAGCCCCGTTTCGGCATAAGTTTAAGGCTTTCGTCAAGCTGAACCGATTGATATATCAAAAATCCTTTTTTTTTTTTTTTTATTTTGCATCCCCAATGTCTTGAAATCACATACGAGTGATATGAGTATAACAAGTTAGCAAGTATAGCAATTTAAGTTGCAAAGCAATGACGATCGGACCCCAGCAATTGTACCATCGCCGCCCGGACACACCACACAACCTGTGAGCTGTTTAAGACCTCCAAAAAGCCCCACATGCTGAAAAAAAAAGCATCACATACGATGTCACTCAATGTGTCAGGACGTTATTAGTCAATATTTAGCATAAGCTTAAGAAATCTCTACCATTGAACCCTTTGAGGTACCAAAAACCCTTTCGCAATTTTGCATCCTTAATGTCTTGAGATCACAGTTGGTGGTGATGATATAAATCCCCTAGGAGGAGATCTAAATGTGTACCAGGTTTCACATGTATATGCAGCAAAATCTTGTGTGAATGCTCCAGGCCACACACTCAGTTAAACAAGCATATTACATCCTTAGAAGAGCAATAGAGTGACAGCAATATGACATCAGCACTATCAGAGCGATGACGTCAGAGCTGTGACATAGTGCTTGGGCCCCAATAAGTTATGTGATTAAAACAGTGAAGGAATTTATGGTTTAAATATATTTTGTTATAAAATTGTTAATGTTAATGTAGGTTACCGCCATGGATTTTTTAAAAATCACACCTTTTGGGACTTTTCATGTTACATGTACGTCAGCTGTTTAGAAACCTATTAATCCCATTATTATGAAAACGGACTAACACAGGGTGTACTCGATTGTACAGATTCTATGAGAAGGATTCAACTTTTGATTGTGCAGAATAACAGAACTCAGGTACTGTATGAGAGTTAAAACTCCCTTTATTTCTCTATATAATCTCCTGCTACACTAATGCACTTATCCCAGTGTTGGATACCACTAGTGCTTGGATACCATCAAGGTAGAAGGTTTTCAGTGATGATCGGATGAACCTGATGAGATGCCGGCAAACGCCTTTAATGCCCCAACATATATGGCTTGGAGCGAGGTCAGGACTGTACGGGGGGATGTGGCGATACCTGCCAGCCGAGCTCCTGTAATGTGCAAGTGGTCTTGGTGAATGATTGTGTGCTCAGTTCCCACAGACAGATGCATCGCTTCAGCAACTTGGTGAAAGGTTTTCTGTTGATTTTCCGCGATTGCCAGCCAATGTTCCGCAAAGTTCTGCAAGGTCCGCAAGCATCCGCAACGTTTCATTTTTACGCGTGGAAAGATACAGTAGAAACGTAATCACAGCGCCAAAACTCGCGGTGAATCATGATGAGCCACCGCGCGAACCCGGGTAGGTGAGATAGGGGTATAAGAGGAGAGAGCAGCTACCTGCCAAAAACACACATTCACAAAACAGTCACGAAAACACTTTAAGCAAGAAAATACACCTGATATCGTTACGTCATCTTTAACCACACCTTTCTCCATGACTGATTCAAAGCCATTCCGAATTGCCCGTGTTGCGTTTCGATCTTTCATTACTGCTAGATATCACGAGTGTGAGCCTCCGCCAACGCACCGCCCATTCTGCCCTGACTATCATTCCGTTTAATGCAGTTTGAGAGGCTGTTCTAGAGCGGAATAAGTGAAGACGTGAAGAGAAACTTATGAGATTTACACGACTGTCCAACACCTCCATGTTTTTTTTTTTTTTTGGTCTGTTCATTTGTAATGATTGGCAAAATCCTGTTGTATAAGTGGAATAAAACGCTTCAGGACATGTTGTTATAGGGAGAAAATAATCCACTTTGAGTTTGTCTCAGTAACTCCGCTCGGCACAGAGCTGCATCCTTCCTTTTTCATTGATTCATTTCCCGTAACCGCATGCCCCAAAGGGTTTTAATGCTTCAATATTTGACTTTTTTTATATGTTTTTTGCTGCAGTGTATTTTTTTTTATTTTTATTGTGCATAAACAATACAGCTTGACAGCTTTGTTTTCACTTTGTTTGCCGCATTATAACGATGGCAAAGCAGATGCATCAGTTTTATGATGTCCCTGAGTTTAGTGCTAGGTGTGGTGGACATTCGGGACATTTTCCTCACTCACACGATGGTGCATCGATTTAAATCAGGTTATACTCGCTTTCACCTGCTGTGTGGAGGGAGCTTGGCCGAGAAGAACATCCCACAACAAAGAGGCTTTGACGCAGAAACACGATCATCAGCCTCCCCGGAACGAGACGGTCGAGTCTGCTGATGTCCAGTTAACGCCAGTATGTTCCATTCCTGGACGCTCAACCTGATTTCCAGTTCGCTGAGTGATGTGAGCTGGTAGTGATGGTGTCACATTAGCCCATGTATCTGATGATATTTTTTACACAATGAAAGATGTATATAGTTTACTGCAGAATTGCTTTTAACAATAGTAACACACATTTTGTACAATATGCATTATTGCATAAAAGAATTTTAATGTTGATTAAATACACAATAAAATGATTTAATGAACATCAGTTTATGAACCTAAATTATTCTGCAGCACACATTACTGTACATAGTGCATCTACCTTTAATGCCTGTGTGGTAACATTTATTTAAATCAATTATTTAAGTCCGCCAATCAGATCCGAGCATCTACATGATGTAAATGAAAATCAGACCATTTATAATTCAAGTTCTCCTCACATGCGCATTCTAGGGTTCCGAGAGGCTCTGACCCGGTTACCTGGGCATCACAATTTGTCCACTGTCAAAATCTCTCAGATGATTATTCTTTCCTCATTTGTCCTGCTTCCAACTCATCACCTTGGAGAACCTTAGAGAGTGTTCGTTTGCTGCCTAATACTGTATATCCCACCCCTTGACAGAACAATACAGTAGGACACAATAATAAAAGTTATTCACTTCACCAGTCTGTGGTTTTAATGTTATGGCTGACCGGTGTACATCCAGCGGCACCCTATGTACATGTGGGATGTACTTACTGACATACTCTGTTAAAATGCATGTACTGTATATCTACTTTGATACTATCATAATGCACATATACGCAAAATGCAGAATGTTTAAACTACAGCTAAGCTTGAAACTCATTCATATTCTTGCATATTCTATAAGCACGGATATCAACAAGGCTTTTGTTCTAAATGCATAACTCCATGTTCCATACAGTACTACTGTAAGTCTAAATACTGAATGTACTGGACACTTCATCCCCATTCAGGTATATACTGTGTCATAATGCAAACGTTACATATTAAGCATATTAAAAACTGGTACATGCTACAGTATGTCAAATATGCAAATATTACACCTGCTACATTTAAATGCGTTCATCGTTTAAACCCTGATGCGTGTGATGACTAAATGCACAGACTGGACAGTATGTTGTTCAGTACCTAAATGAGGCATGCTACAGGAGTGTACATCCATATCTACATCTATCTTTAGGACTGATGCCAGGTCTAAGTGCATATTACATCCAGATTTAGGATTACTAAATACTACTGTACATCCAGGTTTTGGACAGATGCTAGATCCAGATCCAGGTGTGTATTGTACAGTTCATCCAAACGTAGGATTGATGCTATAGTAGCTACAGATGCTTATAGTATTACATACAGATTTGGGACTGATGTTCAATCTAGGTGTTTATTCCATCCACGTTTTGTATCGACTACAGTACACCCAAATTTCGGACTGATCCTAGGTGCAAATAGAATTTATCGCATCCAAATTTTGAATAGTAAATGTAATAAATGTAATAATAATAAATCGTACAATACTATAAATAAACACATAAACTGTGGATTCAATTACAAACACATGGCGGCACGGTGGCGTGTTGGTTAGCACTGCGGCGTACCGCCTCCAGGATCGAGGGTTCGACTCCCGTCCCGGGTCTTTGCGTGTTCTCTCCATACTTTTGTGGGTTTCCTCCAGGTAGTACTACAGTTTTCTCCCACAGACTGAAGCCATGCAGATTAGGTTAATTGTCATTCGAAAATTACCTATAGTGTAGAAATGAGCGTGTGTGCTTTGCCACGGTTTGGCACACTGGCCTGCGAGGACCTCGCCTTGTGCCTGAAGTTTCCTGGGATAGACTCCAGGATTCTGAGCTGAATGAATAATTAATTATAAATGTCTGTTTTGTAATGAACTGAAAGGAATTGATTGTAATGCAAAGGATGGACACTAGAGGGCAGCATGGTTGCATCTTGGTCCAATTTGCAAAACTTTGCACTTCAACTTTTTTGACCTCCATGTGATTTCTCCAGGTTTGAGTTTGATTTATTTCCCTCCAATACATGACATTTATTTTTCTCGCTGATTTGTCAGTGTTGATTCATATATTCTCAGACTGCGACTCTCACGAGGACGGCGTGTGAAATGAAGAAGCGTATAATGCATTTCCCCCTAATTCTTCTCCCCTGTGAGACTGAACCATGAGCCAAGCACAAATGCCTGGCATACTTCTTTTGTTGTTGCAGAATGATTCTGCTGTGCAAGTTCATCCTGTGTACACAGATTTTTTTTTTTTTTTATCTGTGCATTGTGTGTGTTGTGTGTGTGTGTGTGTGTGTGTGTGTGTGTGTGTGTGTGTGTGTGTTTGTGTGTGCACTTCTCTTTACTGCTAATGCAGATTCCAGGCAAGAAAGACTAAAAGACACAACAGACATAAATCATTCATGAGCCTTAAATGTAAATGCTGTGCAGCTTCGCTTTGATCCAAGGAGCATTTGCATAGTGGGCTCTCAATGTGGCTCTCATTTCAACTTCCCCAAACTTTCCAAGTCATCTAGTGTGCAAAATGCTCCTGGATCTGGGATCAGCTTGAGAGATTTACATCCTGTTGAGTGCAAAAATAAAAAAGTGTCCTTGTTTGTTCGCAGTCTGTCGGAGAACCGCAGGCTGGTGGCGCGTCTTCAAGCCCTTGTTCATGGAACGAGACACTTTGTGTTGTGCTGTTATAGGAAAATCATCAAAGATGGGGTGGTGTGATCAGGAAGTCTTACTGTGACCGTCGCAAAGTTTCCAATTACTCTCCATTTAAAGCATTTTTCTCATTTTATTTATAGCAACAATGTGTCACGGATTACAATTTTACTGTTTATATCATTTACAATTTATCCATTTAACACTGTGGAATGTCTATAAAACTAGTTATTTCCTGTTTTCGCCGCTATAAACAGTCCTTCCATCATTACCCTCTCCTTTTTTTCTCCCTTTTATAGGTGATTAGATTAAAAAATATATATATATATAAAAATCGGTTTCGCATGTTACCAAGAAATCAGAAAACTACATGAGAAAAAGTTCTGGCACTGGAGACTCCTTACATAAATGTTAAATACATGTTAGTGATTACATACAAGTTAACAGTTTTTATTGTTTGGGTTTGTTTTTTTCACAAAGGCACATTTGAAATACATTTATAAATATCCTTCGATTATTTTGCATATGTCTTCATGTGAATATAGAAACAAATTTTTTTTTTTTGCTGCATATTGTAGCTACATAGCTAGCTAGCTTTACCAATGTGACATCATATTTGTGTAAATTTGATCAAAGAGAAAATGAAAAATTTGTCGGTGGTACCAAAAACGTGCAGTTCCTCAAATGTCCACTAGGCTCGACAAGTGATTGAACGCCTGTAGTTCCATGCAGTAAAAAAAAAAAAAAAAAAAAAAAAAAATCGATCATCATAGCAAGATTTCCTATACTGCACTGTATTTACATAATTTTTTGATTCACTCTCTCACTCAGCATCTATACCGCTTTATCCTGTATTCAGGGTCGCGGCGAGCCTGGAGTCTATCCCAGGAGACTTATGGCACGAGGCAGGGTCCACCCCAATCCATCGCAGGGGCACACTCTCATTCACACACTATGGGCGATTTGGGAACGCCAATCAGCATAATCTGCATGTCTTTGGATTGTGGGAGGAAACCCACCAAGCACGGGGAAAACATGCAAACTCCATGCAGACAGAGACGGGAATCGAGCCTGGACCCTGAAGGTGCAAGGCGACAGCGCTAACCACTACACCACCGTGCCGCACTTCCGTGATTCATTCACACTCCTCAGGGCTGCATGCGACAAACTGACAGTCGGCAGACTGTATCTTTAGAGGTAGGAGTCGGGCAGAATTTTCCTTTAATTGCTTCTTTACGTTTTACTCCTTCCTCCGCAAGCAAAACTCTCTTATCCTCTCCACAGTTTGGCTTTCTTTCCATAATCATGTTGATGAGATTATGACAGTCCTACACGGCTCTACTATCGGGGATCGGAGCGGTCCGATTAGGATCACATCATGTCTTGTCTGTGTGCATAAAGCTTCACTCGACTGCCGCTGATTTTCGATACCTGCACCAAAAAAAAAAAAAACCTGTCAAAACGACAACACTACAGCATCTCACTACAATTTGTCGCCGGCTCTCGGTGTTGTAAACCTCACCGTCACACTCTTTCCTAGGAGCAGTCCTAGTCCTCGCTGAAAGTAGGAGTAGGAACTTTCATACAGGAAATAACCTTGATATCCTACTCTGAGTTACAGTAGGAATATATTTAGTTCTAAATGAACTTTCAGGGTGATTCCGCGAGGCTCAGTACTGTAAATCCCCGCCCTGGTCTCTAAGGGGTTAACATGTTCCACAACACTTAATTCTTGCTCACGGTCTCGTGTGCCTCAATGTCAGCAGCTGCCATTGTGCTAAATTCCTCATAAGTGAATCTTATAGGTCAATCAATGCCATTCTTGTTCTAAATCTGTTGCACACTGTATCTATGGAGTCCTGCTGAGTTTTACACATCGACAGCACCGCAGTGATGCCGCCGTTCAGGCAGACGGTAGCCGCGGCTTAAACTTAAACTAGTTGCCTTTTGTTCCTCTGACCTGGCACAGAACCTAAAAATCCGCTAATGTACAGTATGTGTGTGTGTGTGTGTGTGTGTGTGTGTTTGAGCGTCTGTCCTGTACATGGGGCTTGGAGTGTGTTACAGCTATTTCAGGAAGCGTACAGTAAGGCTCAGGCTTATATGTGTCATGGTTAAGGGGTTTGTGATCGAGTTCGATCAAGTTCTGAGCTAATAAACTACTGCGAAAGTTTAAAGTAAGATTTTCCACTTCACTATCGAATGGCATCAATCAGGTAGGAAAAATGTTTAGGGGTCCGTCATGAGTTTCCTACTTTTGCACTATTAAATTGAGCCTTTTTAGTCTTTCCCCTTAACCTGAACAATTTTTATTCTCTTAATAAAGTGCAGACAAAATAAATAAATAAAACTTACTAAAAGGCCGTAATGTTACAGCTTTCTGTCTGACTCCTTCCAAAAATCTTAAAGACACACAGAGGTTTTGTTACAGACCTTCAGTGCAGTTTAGTTTTATCAGTGAAAACGTTTTACTTTCACTCCACTACATCCTACCGCAAATATCTGTACTTTCTACTTCACTACATTTGTGCACGGTGTTGCGTTACAACGGTGCGTCCATTTGCATTTGAATAACAGAGTAACATCACCACCAGTCGACTATGACTGTACATGGGACTGCAGTCCACGATAAAAATGCGGATTGATACCCAAATACCAAGAATAACTGGGACTTTTTCTCAAGTACAAATGTAAATGCAAAACTTCTACTTTTCTTTGAGTAATAATTTATCAGGGATATCACAACCAAAAAACATATAAATATGTCCAAAATGCTCTGGGTTTTATACTATTACTTACTACCTAAGCTTGAATTAGAATAGAATTGCTTAAATCATTATTCTTATTATTGCCTAACAGTTACTTCCATGAGTTAACCCTTAGCCTTTTGAAATTGAAATTACACGCAGCCTCGCTTTAACGTCATGGAATTTGTTGTGTTTAGGGAGAGACAGTCCCTAATTAGACCGCCGTAGACGTCCGTCCAGACGGAATCACGGAATCCAGCACGACACACTGACTCATGTGAGGACGCAGGCAGTGTGTGTGGAACAGGGTCAGGGTTAAAAATACCGCGTAATATATACAAACGTGTGCTTTCCCTTTGACTACGACTCCCTGAAGCGATCGCAAGGCCTCTTTGGCAGAAGTTCGTTCCCCAAACCTCTCAGTCCACCCATCAACAGCTATTCGAAGCATGTTAGAAATGCATGCTTCTGGCATCTCCGGAGAACCAAGTGGAACAAACTCCAGCCAAGTCGGAGTCATTTTTTTCCCTCCCTCTATTTGGGTTATTACTCGGAGAAAATGACAACTTCCAAACAGACCTTGGCCCGTGTGTTGGACCGCAGCACAGGTCCGGCCGCGTTGTGATGCTTGGAGCCGAACGACGAACCGTTATTGAATTTCATACAAGGCCACAAATCTTATATCTGCTGGACGCGTGTCTGTTTACAGTACGGCTCTTATCCTTCCTGGTTCTATAGTGCGCAGTGTACCCCGATCGTGACACCTAAACAGTCAAGCAGACGGTCAATCAGTGTCAGACTACAGGAGCTAACGAATACTGAAAGAAGTGTAAATTCTACTCTTGGTGCACTTTTGGAAATCAAAGCCTGTTTTTTTCTGTCTTATTAACTTGAAGGGAAAGTGATGGAAGAAATTGAAGTGTGTGGCTGCTATAGCTATAGACCCGTACTGATGTGGCAGTAACTTCACTCGCGTGAAATTTAAGCGCGAATAAAAAAAAAAAAAGACAGCGCCACCTGCTGAATTTTGGAATGAACTAAAATTTATACGTGTTACCGTGAACTGTGCGGAATGCTGTGTGGACGCTAAGGTGTCAAACGTTTGAACCATCTGTTGGATTTTCAGATGAACTAATGATGTTTTCAAGGTTAATTTAAATTTCAAAGTAGGATATCTCGCCTCCGAGTGGCGCAGTGGTAAAGCGCTCGCCCTATCGTCCGGAGATCACCAGTTCGATTCCCGGGTGATGCTGTAACCTTTCGCAGCCGGAGGTCTAGAGAGAGCTGATTGGCCGAGCTCTCTCAGAGGGGCGGGGTCAGAGGTACTTAGTGCTCCCACATTAATCACGGCTCTACAGCCAGTCAGGGGCGTCTGTGAGCTCACGCGAGCGGATGGAGAAGATAACGCTGTCCTCCGAGTGTGTTACTCCGCCCCCAACGGTGCGCGAGCGAGCAGCTCGAAAAGATGCGGCCGGCTGGCGTCACGTGCTTCGTGATAGTCTTCGGACCTCCCGACTAAGTAGACTAAGTAGTAAGGCAGCCTTATTGCGGAGCCCCCTAGTGACGGGGAGGAATTGGACACGACTAAATTAGGGAGAAAATCGGAGGGGGGGAGAAAAACGTAGCATATCTTCTCTTCCTGTAGGTCAATTGTGATGAAACAAAGCCTATGTGTTACATCAATCTCAGTCAAATACACCTGTGAAAACAGCATTAAAATTAATTTGGAAGTTTTTATGTGATGAGTGCACAAACAAATATCTTCAATGTACAGACATGCCAACTTTACAGTTTTATCATATGTGTACATGGTACTAGAAATGGATAAAAGCTATAATTCTTGAGAAATAAAACACTCACAGACATTCTGCTATAGGAAAATAATCAACATTTTGGGGTCTGGCAATAATTCACAACACCAAGTGTATAATTCCTTATAAGTTCAGTAAAATGCTTTCTCTATAAACGCGCAGCTTATGAACATCTTACACTACAGCAGGTTTATAGTCATTATACTAAATTTAAAAAAATAGATTTTGTCTTTTTAATATGGTAAAGCATACAGTACATCAAGACTCTTCTTTCTCTTGATGAGGTGGTGCAATAAACAGGGTTCAATAAACAGGGCGCTGGTTTGATGCTATTTTTAGGCGCATGGGGAACTCGATAGGAAACTTCTGTAGGTTGCTTTGGAAATGAAGTCTAGCAAGTTCTTTACGTGTAAATGTATTAGATCAAAGAGAGAAAGCGGTGAGGACAAGAACCCTTTGAAGAAATGCAGACACAACCAGGAAAGCTTGATCTCATCTGAAGCTTCTTTTATATCCCACGGTGCAGGGATTATAGTTTATATATGACTCGAAGTTTATAAATAAATACAGGAAACAGTTTGTCTGTATGCAGGAGCCACCAAGGTAGAGTAAGTGGGAGCCTCAAGGCAAGGTCAAGACAAGGTCGAACAGAGGAGCAGGAGCTTGTAGACACCAAGAAAATAATCAAGAACTTGTAGACCACATGAGTTCAGCAGATACTTGGAGATCTTTGGATGGGTTCAGAATCTTTCAGATCTCAGGATCAAGAAGGAATCTGAGATCCTATTAATAGGAGCAGGAACATGTAGACTTAAGGATGAGAGCAGGACATTGTATTGCATCTTGGACTCATCAGGATGAAGCAGGAGCTTTTAGACTCCAAGGCAGGAACTTGGAAACCCAAAGATGAGGACAGGAACTTGTAGATGTCAAGATGAGAATAGGAAGAAGAGCTTAAACGTCAGGATGTTCTTTTGTAGACCTCAAGCCTGGAACATCAGTTTGTAGCCCTATGGCTTGGGTCTAGCTAGTAAACATTTACATTTATTATGTCATGGGTTTCATACAGAATGCTGTAGACCTCCAGATGAGAGCAGGAACCTACAGCCCTTAAGATAAGTATCTCATGATTGGTAAAGTGAAAGACTATGGCAGTGACCTGCTACCTCTCATAGACATCAAAACCTAGCTGTGTGTGATTTACTGCTCTGGTACTTTGTACATTCACACAGGAAACACTGAACATGACAAGCAAGATGGCGAGGAAACGCAGAGCCGCCGTAGCCACGAACCTGCAGAAGTCACCTAATCTAATCCCATGGTCTAGTTTTGGATTTATGTGGCTCAAACAGTCAAGCCTGTAGGTTGCTGGCTTTCTGATTGGAGGGACGGGATCTCGAGCCTCAGCTCAGCCAAGTTGCCACTGTTGAGTCGTTGAGCAAGGCCCATAATCCTCTCTGCTCGCTACAGCATCCTGGCTGACCCTGCGCTCTGAGCCCAGCTCCCTAACTTGAATATGTCAACATTACGACGTCCCTTTGGGATTAATAAATCACTCAATTATAATTAGGTTACATACTGTACATTACAAATCCATACTCCACCTCCATCTCCATGGTCGTCCTCGTTAGAACATCTTCGATCTTGCGCTACTTCACAAGATCATGTCGACTCAGCCTTAATTTACACGCCTGCCATTTGAGCGGGGTTGCCAGGCGACACGTTTTTGTGTTGCTGTTTCTTTGTCCAGTCATCTTACACATTATATAACCATCCTTTTTCATTTTTAATTTAACTTGGTTTCTTGTGCCGTCTTATTTGTTACACAACACCTTGGTCGGTGCGAGTTGTATAAAATGTGTGCTTCATAAAAAATAAAAATAAAAATAAAAAAAAATACTTGTTTACTGAAAGCAATCTTATAAAACCAAAGGATAACATCGATCTGTTATCTACAGTAGACCGCTATACTGGGACGGATCGTGGGTGGCCTGGAGCCTGTCCTAGGAATATCTTAGGGCACAAGGTGGGGTACACCAAGCAGACACACACACACACACACACACACACACACACACACACACAATTTCACACTGCGGGCATTTTTTGGATATCAGCCTTCACTGTATGTCCTTGGACCGTTGGGTGGAAACCCAAGCGCAGGGAGAGCAAACAAACATTACAACAGGGAGCTCCAAACGAACCCCCAACTCTGGAGGTGCCAGGTGACACTGCTGACCAGAAAGCACCGTGCCACCCTTCACAGAACATTCTGCATTTAGGTCCAGCATAAACACTACATGGAACTACATGGTATTTCTCAGAAGTCGTACGTGTGTGTATGTGTGTGTGTGTGTGTGTGTGTGTGTGTGTATGTGTGTGTGTGTGTGTATGTGTGTGTGTGTGAGCTGCTTGGCTGACCCGGACGAGGTGGTGTTCAGGTGCTTGGTGTTCAGTGACGAGCTCTGAAACGTGATCCTGTAATTCCCAGTGTGACCCCTGTGAGACTGCCAACAGCAACACTTTCAGGTTGTAGGGACGTTATTACAGTCATTATATCGGGGACTCCTAATTGAATTTAGAAAAGGATTTTATTTCTCTCTCTCTCACCCTCTCTCGCTCACACTTATTTATTTATTTATTTATTTTATTCATAATCCGCGTGGGACCGAAGCAAGGGTGTCATTTACGTGATTACTTCAAAGCCAACGGGTTTGGCAGCAGATTCTCAGCCCCTGAATAACGTGATTGATTTAAGCCTCGGTTCACAATGGAGCGCTTGAGTGTGTGTGTGTGTGTGTGTGTGTGTGTGTGTGTGTGTGTGTGTGTGCGATCATTACCGTGAATGCAGGGCCTGCTTACTACGCTTAACTGCTCTATTAAATAAATGGCCACTTAATATCTTTGGCCTGCCACGGAGGTAAATTGCTCTCAGAGCTCCAGTATGTAACACTCGCTTACTCGTATGCGGCATAATCATGCGTTTATTCACGTGCACTAATGCGTGAAAGTTTATACTCCCCCAGCCACGCACGGCGAAATGTGTGGACTGTTTCACATGATATTTAAAATCATGCACAGGCTAAAACAGATCATGCTGCATGCGTACAAAGAAATGAAATAAATCAAATGAATGCTCGTTTGGCGATGTTACATACTGTACAACGTTGCAACCACTTTGGTATTAGGTTGTTTTTGAAAAATGATGGAATGATGTCGGAACAATGTCGATTATATAACGATGGGATAACGCTGAGAGGACGACCCTAACACAATATTGCACTTCAAAACAATGTTAATACTAAACTGATGGCCTGAGTGACAACAATGTAACAATTACAGTAAATGGGTAAACAACAACAACAACAACAACAACAACAACAACAACAAAGCGCTTAATGCCTGAGAGTTCGGACACTGTGCAGACATCATATTACAGCAGAGTAATCTGAGCGCGAACATGCACCTGATGGTACAGTAATATGAAACAGACAGACAGACAGGTGACATGCAAGTCTAACAGATGCATGACATGAGATACACACACGGTGCGCGGGAAGCTGTTGTATTCACTCCGATCGGATTTCTAAACCCTGCTAGAACGCTAAAGGACCATGGACTTTGAAAGGATCGGACGTTGTGTGAGCTGATGTTAATCAGCATAAATGATCCAGATAATGGTTACAGTTTTGCTGTTTTGAGGTTGGGATTGTGTTTGGGTCATCCGCCATTTAACCTTATCTTTTATCAACGTCATTCTACAACATCGTTACGGTTTTCATCCGACGTTTTCTGGTTTTCTGCTGGACGTACAATCAAAATATATCAACTTATACCTCAGGCATTATAGAGAAAAAGATCTGAGAAGATGTGAGAAAAAAAAATGATTGTGACTGATATTAATATTGACAATGTTTCGGCAACGTCATGGGCGTATTTGATCACATACTGTACTGCACTTGCCTACATGGCTAATTGTCATTCCCCAATTGCCCGCAGTGTGTGAATGTTGACCCGATGTCCTACCATGGTCGTAAAAAATGGGAATAAATATTGGTCTCCACGGTTTGGCCACTTAATATCTTTGGCCTATCATTGGTCTCCACAGTCCCTAGTTGGTCTACAGAGGGATCTAGATGGATGGATGGATGGACTTGCTTGGTTTTCATGGGGGAATTCAATCAGACCGGTTTGCATAAAGTAAACAAGCATGGCCACATTCAAGGAGCTTCCATGTCGACATATGAGATAGTACTTACAGTATCTCCTGCCAATGGCCGTTCTAGATCCGTTGGCAATTGGTGTCAAAAAAAAAAAAAGAAATAAAATTGCAGGACGCCACTCCTACCAGGTTTCATCATCATTATCTTATAAGTAATAAATAAGTTTTCTGGCCATCTACTGGCCTGGTGCCCACTGACTTGCCAGGATGGAGGATTAACTGCAGACCAGGTCTCACAACTTCTCCTGAAAACTCTCCCCCTTTTTTGACGTGGTTCCTGACGACTCTACCCCCTACCTTTAATGACCATGAATGCTGCATCCTGCGGGGACGTCGCATTAATTACTGAAAATAGCTACGCATCAAACTTATCTCCTGCCAGGATACGCAAGGCAGCCATTAAGCAAGTATATTTCTACCCTAGGTGTTCCTAATGTGACCTGAGAAACTAACAGCAGTGTATTTCTCTATTTCTCCCTAGTAGTTCTCTGTTAAGATGTAGATCGATGAAGCCGGTCTCACCTAGACCCCTATATGACATTTTTGTTCCTACAGTGAATAAGGCGACATGGCGGTGTAGTGGTTCGCACTGTCGCCTCGCACCTTCAGGGTCCGGGTTCGATTTCCACCTCGCGGTCTGTGTGCATGTTCCCCCAAGTGCTTGGTGGGTTTCCTCTGGGTGCTCTGGTTTCCTCACATACAGGTTAGGCTAATCGGCGTTCCTAAATTTGCCGTAGTGTGTGGGTGTGTTGATGTGTGCCCTGTGATAGAGTGGCACCCTGACCACCTTGTGCCCTAATTCTCCTGGGATAGGATAAAGTTCTGTAGTATAGACAATGAATGAGTGCGTGAATTAGCTTCCTTGGTGAGCGTTAGCATTGCTAGCACTACTCAGAATGTGCTAGCTTGTCAGGTAATGGTTTTCTATGCTAACCATTTTTGATTCTCAAATGGAAATTATTACTGAAGTGTGCCATTCGACTTTTTAGCTAGCATAGCAATAATAGCTAATAGTGCTAACGCGACAGCATTTACAGGCTACGCTCAAATATAAAAATATACACACACATCAATTGTCCATGGGTTTCCATGTCTGAAAAAAAAAAAAAAATCAGTATATAAAACTTTGATTTACGTCCCTTTTTTTTTTTTTTTACTTTAAAAGACAAACGGAATATAAAATTGAAATAGTTTTACAATAACTTTTTAGGCTTCTTTAAACAAGATAAACAACAGGATTGTGTTATCAGCCAGGTAAAATGTCATGATCTGACCGAGTTTTTTTTTTTTTTTTTTTTTTTAACATCCAGCTGAACGTTCTCCTGGTCTTCGCTCCCTAAAGAGACATCGTCCATTCCGCTAATATCCCTCAGCATGCCTAAACCAGATGTTCAAAACACGTCTCTCTCTCTCTCTCGCTCGCTCTCTCTCTCTCTTTATATCCGCCTGTTGTGCACTGAGGTATGGAAAGTATTTGCCACGCTCCTCTGAGGGCCGTGCAGCTGGAACACACAGGCAGCGAAAGTGGGTCTCGACTGAGAGACAAGATGAAGAGATAAACGTGAGAGAGGAAGACGTTGGAAAAAGCAGCATGTCGGATGGACAGCAGAGGTGTCAGCATGAAACACACACACACACACACACACACACCATGCAAGCTTATCATTACCATCAAACCTCTTACCATTACTAGAGTACATATAATATACTACTATTGCATACACACATACTATGAAATGCGTTCGAGTCAAACCAGGACCTTTGAGACATTGTCATGAAGTCACGAAGCATTTTAATCTAGTACATAATTATTCCTATACTAACAACAATTTTTTTTAGGTCGTGCTGACATCAGACTTTGGCCACATTGATTTCCACTAATTCTATTTATTAAATAGAGCAATAAAAAAAACCTATAGCTAGCTGATTAACATAATATGACAATATGAGTGGTGCGTCAGTGAGAGTGCAGAATAACAGAACACAGTTATGAGAGTAAAAACCCTCTTTATTTCTCTATATAATCACCTGCTACACAATAGTTTTCTCCAGAGCCAGAGCCTTGGATCGGACTTCCTGCTTCACGTCTGGCCTCCCAGGAACTCCTTTAATGGTCCAAAGATGTGAAAATGACTTGGAGCGGGAGCGGCTCACCGTTATCACCGTTACGGCCTCCCTTCGTTCATCAAAAATGCCGTCACAAGTCCCGGTTTGACTTGAACACCCCTCAGATGTATAAATCCAGGATGCGTACTACATAATAAATTAGACAGGGTATTAATTCATTTCCAATAAAAGCATGCCTTGATAACGGGTTTTCGCACCAGAAACTCTAGATTGTGTGTAACAGGATGCGTTCGCATGTTCTCCCAGTGCTTGGTGGGTTTCCTCCGGGTACTCCGGTTTCCTCCCACAGTCCAAAGACCTGCAGATTAGACTAATTGGTGTTCCCAAATTGTTCGTAGTGTGTGAATGAGAGTGTAAATGTGTGTGTGTGTGTGTGTGTGTGTGTGTGTGTGCGTGCGTGCAAAGCGATGAATTGCCATCCCGTTCAGGGTGTATCCCATCTCGTGTCCTACTGTACGTAAGTCTCCTGGGAGAGGCATACAGTAAATGGACTGCCAACTTCAACCGGCTAAACAACGGAGAATATTGACAGAAGGTCCTCTTTAAAGCATTTTTATGGGCGACCTTCTCGTAACTCCTTCAGCTCTTTGGAGCTAAATGATGGTCTAGTGTATTATTACAATTGACTGGAAAGTTTCATAGGCGCAACAAAGGGGGGGGGGTAGGGGGACAACAAGAGACGTGGGGGGGGGGGGGGGACAACAAGAGACCAATTCCCATGACGAACACTTTATTTATTTATTTATTTATTTCGGGCGTCTCTGTGAGTACAGTGGAGTGCCGTGTTTTTGCTTCCACATATCCGTCTTCAGCAGTGGTGTAAGAGCAACAGGACTTTTACATTTGGTATGTTTTCCCGCTTTGCTGGTCTGACTCTTCCTGATAGAGAAACACTTTCTTATAAGGACTCAAAAGGAGAAAAAAAAACGTGTTTTCGTTCTAACATTCTAACTGGCCTGTTTTCTCTCGATCTGCTCTAGTTTTCTATAAAGAACCTTTACATGTTTGTTGGATTTACAGTACATAAAGAACCGTTTCCTCACCCCCCGAGAGTGCACACTGGGAGAATTTCTTTAGACTGCGCGTCTGTTTGAACACACAGGCCTACATGAACTATGGTGCTTCTAAAACTTTCCCCGGGTGAAAAATTGCCTGGGTAATTTTGTTTCGCTGATGAATGGATCGTCTTCCTCGTTCACATTCACCCTGCCAGAATCAGCTGCGAGAGGACGAAAGACGGGAACCGCAGCCGAGATCGGTCTTCCTACGCACCCGCACAGTGACGGTATTAGTCAAAGCTACAGTCAAGAATTTCACAATAACAATGAAACTCATCTCTGCTTTTAATCAGGGGCGGAATTAAAGAGGATTTTTGCAACATGAAGAATCATTTAAAAGATTTAAATCGGTTCGTCGTATTTGTTTTGTTTACCACAACTATTTAAAAAAAAAAAAAAAAGGAGCAAATCAAAGTTTACTCATTATTAAACTTTGGGATGAAACATGGGAGTTTGAGGGCAGGATTACTGTATACATACAATGGTTTGCATATTTCGAATTGTGAATTCCAGGTTTTATGGATTGATTGGGGTCCAAAGTGTTCCAAAGTGACTCATTCATATTGCAGCGGTTATGCTTTTTGACTTTTAACAAACAAATGTACTGGTTAGCAAACACTTGCAATGTATGAAGGGCGTTTAAGGCCCACCAGACGAGTAAAGAGATTTTTCATGAATGAAAGCATAAAAGCGATTGACATTTACGGAAAAAAACTTCAAGCACGGTACGGTGATGAGCCACAGTAAAACATCTGAACGGTGCAAACATTTTAAAGAAGGCCATATGTACGGTACAGACCAAAAGTTTGGACACCTTCTCATTCAAAGAGGTTGAATTTGTATTATGGCAAGAAAAAAGCAGCTAAGTGAAGAAAAACGAGTGGCATCATTACTTTAAGAAATGAAGTCAGTCAGTCGGAAAAATTGGGAAAACTTTGAAAGTGTCCCCAAGTGCCGTCACAAAAACCATCAAGCGCTACAAAGAAACTGGCTGACATGCGGACCGGCCCAGGAAAGGAAGACCGAGAGTCGCCTCTGCTGCGGAGGATAAGTTCATCCGAGTCACCAGCCTCAGAAATCGCAGGTTAACAGCAGCTCAGATCAGAGAGCAGGTCAATGGCACACAGAGTTCTAGCAGCAGACACGTCTCTAGAACAACTGTTAAGAGGAGACTGTGTGAATCAGGCCTTCATGGTAGAAGATCTGCTGGGAAACCACTGCTAAGGACAGGCGACTTTTGGTGGCTCAGAGTCCGCTGCAATCATTCGCGTGAACATTCAGAGTGTGGAACAACTGATTCTTGAAAAGGATCAACAGATAATTTGTTGCCAACTTTCACGAGAGATGCATCTGTCTGTGGGAACTGAACACACAGTCGTTCACCAATACCGCTTGAACGTTACAGGGACTTGG
>JAAGKR010003216.1:57068-78193 GCA_011419295.1 Clarias macrocephalus
GTCAGTCAGTCGGAAAAATTGGGAAAACTTTGAAAGTGTCCCCAAGTGCCGTCACAAAAACCATCAAGCGCTACAAAGAAACTGGCTGACATGCGGACCGGCCCAGGAAAGGAAGACCGAGAGTCGCCTCTGCTGCGGAGGATAAGTTCATCCGAGTCACCAGCCTCAGAAATCGCAGGTTAACAGCAGCTCAGATCAGAGAGCAGGTCAATGGCACACAGAGTTCTAGCAGCAGACACGTCTCTAGAACAACTGTTAAGAGGAGACTGTGTGAATCAGGCCTTCATGGTAGAAGATCTGCTGGGAAACCACTGCTAAGGACAGGCAACAAGCAGAAGAGACGCGTTTGGGCTAAAGAACACAAGAAAGAACACAAGAAAGAAAACTCACTGAATGAGGAGGGGTGTCCAAACTTTTGGTGGCTCAGAGTCCGCTGCAATCATTCGCGTGAACATTCAGAGTGTGGAACAACTGATTCTTGAAAAGGATCAACAGATAATTTGTTGCCAACTTTCACGAGAGATGCATCTGTCTGTGGGAACTGAACACACAGTCGTTCACCAATACCGCTTGAACGTTACAGGGACTTGGCTCTGACCTCGCTCCAAGCCATTTTCAAGTGTTTGGGCGGTTAAAGGAGTTCCTGGGAGGCCAGCGTTTCAGACATGAAGCAGATCATTCGATGGAAAACTTTCTACCTTGATGGTATACAAGCACTAGTGAAACACTGTGATAAGTGCATTAGTGTAGCCTGGGATTATATAGAGAAATAAAAGGAGTTTTTACTCGCAGAACTGTGTCCTGTTATTCTGAACAATCAAAAGTCCTGCTTTGACTTGAACACCCTTCGCTTTTTCCCCAACTCTATGCAATACATAAAGTTTAGCAAAAATCAATGTGGCCAAAGTACTCCATAAAAATTAAACAAGACTCCAGTTTATTTGCTTGGTTATTTATTGATCTATTTTAGCCTTTTCATTGGTTCAACAGCAGCACGTTTTGAATGTGTTGATTATCATTAGCATTAGCTTATGTAGGGCAACTGGTAAAAAAAAAAAATCCCTAGAAGACTCTTCCTGACTTCAGTTAAAACCATACTCGGATCTCTTCCTGAGCTAGAATATGTGATAAGTGTGCTTAGAACATTTAAGCTAGCCTAAGCTATGATGATTAGCATTAGCATTAGCACTCATCGACTATACCGCTTTA
Organism: Clarias macrocephalus; assembly: GCA_011419295.1. Taxonomy (NCBI): domain Eukaryota; kingdom Metazoa; phylum Chordata; class Actinopteri; order Siluriformes; family Clariidae; genus Clarias; species Clarias macrocephalus. The sequence goes on from JAAGKR010003216.1 coordinate 58,278, forward strand.
TCCTGTGTACAGGGTCACGGTGGGCCCGGAGCCTATCCCAGGAGACTTGGGGCATGAGGCAGGGGACACCCTGGACGGGTTGCCAATCCCATCACAGGACACACACACACACACACACACACACACACACACCAAGCACGGGCAGAACATGCTAAGTCTTTTTGCATGGCAGCAGGGCCTACCACTACGCCACCATGCTGCCGATTAGTAGGTTCCGTCCATAAAATGAATCTGGAAAAGAAAAGTATTCGTCATTTTTAGCAATCAGGCTAAATGCTTTTCAGTATGAAGCAATCTGGTTAAAGAAATCACTAGTGCTGTAGTAGAAGGGATTTGAAATAACTAAGACAATTTATGGGATTTAATTCTGGTTGCTGAAAGCGCTCCATAGACTATGCAGAAAAAAAAAGTGAGGAAAGAAAGAGAACACCGCAAAAATGTTAAATAACCAAATAATTCACCATCTGCCATGTTACTGGCCAGAATTTTTAACTTACGGACATAGAAAGTGATGTGTTATGGCACAATTTGTAATGCGTCGCCTGCTCAGCCTCCATAATAGCCCATAATTTAAACTTCAATGCGTACGGGTCTGTTAGACCAGCAATGCAACGAGAAAAAAAATAATAAAATCTCCTCTGAGTAGTGTGTCGAGTGTTTGAGTAGGCCTGTCTATTAAGCTGTCACCGAACTTGCTGTTTTGAGCAAAATGTACTTATTTCACAGCGGTTATTATAGCAGCGTCTTTATGGTGCTGTCAGAGCTGTCAGTAAGACCGCAGCACAACACTAACTGCGGGAGAAAGAGAGCGAGAGGACAAGCCGAACTGACCGGTGCTCGCTCGCACAGGTCCCGTCCGTGAGGCAGTTGGAAAAACATGCAGTCGTGCAGCTGCATCGCTGAATGCAGGTAACATGGACGTATTTGGCTTTGAAACGGCCTTTGGCAGCTCCTGGTTAGGTAACGTCTCAGGACGCGGCGTGGACTGATTTTTCACAGATGGCCTTGTGTTCCTGCGCTGCCAGCGCCAATTCAACCGCACAGCTGAATAAAGCGCCTACTGAATGACGGTCACTTATTTTCCAGGACACTCTATTATCACAGATCACGTACAGTATGTGAGTTCGACATGTAGGGAAAAAAAAGGCACGCAACTTACCAACAAACCTATTCGAGTGCTGCTTAATCGATTAATGTCTTATTAGTAAATGCTATTCTGTCCAAGGAATCTACATATTTTTTTATTCTCATGCTTGCCGTTTGATGTCTGCTTGTTCAGCTTTAAACTATAAAAGGAAATATACTGTAGCTAAGAAATAATGGAATTACGGAATACAGAATACAAAATGCAGCTTCTTAGGAGCATTCATAACAAAAAAAGAAACTTTTCTCATGGTAAGAGTTAATCAGTTATGTAACATAATGATATATGAAAAAGTTAAACCAGGACTCAAACCAGAATAACAGGACACGGTTCTGAGATTAAAAACTCCCGTTATTTCTCTATATAATCCCCTGCTACACTAATGCACTTATCTCCATGTTTCACTAGTGCTTGGGTACAATCCAGGTAGAGAGTTTTTTTTTTCAGTACGCCGGACTCCCTGCTTCATGTCTGAAACGCCGGCGGGGAGCGATGTCCCCGGGGAGCGATGTCCCCGGGACTGTACGGGGGGACGTGGCGATAACTGCCAGCCGAGTTCCTGTAACGTGTGAGTGGTGTTGGGTTGGTGAGTGATTGTGTGTACTGTTCCCACAGAGAGGTGCGTCTCCTCTTTGCCGCAAGTTGGCGACTAGTTATCCATTGATTTTAAAGGTTTAAGCGTTCCACTCGCTGAATGTTCCCATCAATAACTGTACTACCTTGGCTGGGATCGTCATTTACGGGCGTACGGACCTTCTTTAAAACTGTTCAAATGTTTTAATGCACCGTACTGTGCTCGAAGTGTTCTGTAAATCGCTTTTACACCTTCGTTCACCATAAATTTCGACCCGCTTCGCCTGGAACACTCCTTAAATTTGCGACATAATTAGTACCCTATTTTAGTAATAGAACCATCCATTACTGTAAGCATACCACCTATTATGTCTTTGGGATGTGGAAGGAAACTGCAGTTTCCCACCAAGCACATGGAGAACATGCAAACTCCACACAGACAGGACCGGAGGCGATATTCTAACCATCAACGCTGTAGACTCAAGTTGACAGTGCTACACACTAAGCCACCATGCTGCCTGGTTACATAATGATTGTACATAAAAATTTCCATTCAAATAAATATTATTTATCTTCGTAGCATCAGGATATTTCAACCCAAACCCTGGCTCCCTCTGCCAGGAGGTCCAGCATTGGCCCTCGCCAGAGATTTCAGCAAGATGTCTTCCAGTTGAAGGTTGTGAATGTACTTATCATTTGACCTTAAAATATCACTTCCTGTGTTATTCTTTTTAAATATTGGGGTTTGATACATAAAATCATAAACTTTTAAGTTGAAAGAATTAACTGTGGGTCTGGAGCAAGCTTCTGCTGGAGTAAAACCTTGCCTTGGGCCAGGTTCAACCATTGTTTCTCATGTTTGGTAAGATGATGGATTATCTCCAATAAACAATGTCAGGAAAAGCTGTCAAGACAATTTACAATCATTGGAACAGTTGGTTTTTCCATGTGGTCTTGAGAAGTTAAATGTAAAATAAGCCAAATTGCCACAGCTTAAAAGATGGAACATTTTGTGGTTTTATTTGTGTATTTAACAGTGGCAGTTTTCATTTCCAAAGGCCTCAATTCTCCCTGATCCTCATACTTAGTTGATCCCTACTTTGGATCATACAGTAATTTTACAAAATCTCATTTCTGATTGGTCAACGGTGTTCGTTAGTTTTCTATAACAGTGGCTCGGCCAGGATCGCAATCTCTAATGCAAATCGCAGGCTTTAAAAAATAAAAATAAAAAGTCCTAAAAATTTCCGATTTCTTTAACTAGTCAACACAGCTCTCAGGGTTTCCCCAAAGTGTGTGTGTCTGGCCTGTTACTGCTCCAGCTGAAATTCTCCTCCGAGAATACATTTTTTCACCCCTCAATCTCCCTTCAGTTTGGGAATCTACTGTACTGTAGGTCTATGGTGTAAAATGATGAACGAAACATTGAACGAAATGAGCGTCCTAAACAGCCTGACTGTGGGACATCCGTAAACGATTTTGGGTGACATACAGTAGACCCTCCATTACTTGTTATCTCATTTGTTTTGCATAAGAAATTATAATAATAGCCTAAATATAATTTTTCTTGCGAAATTCAAAGTGCACTTTAATTCCACATGTTCCTCTGCATACTGTACATCTTTCTTCTTTCCACAGGGAGAAGTGCATGTTGGGAGATTCCTTCTATTTCCACCCCGACTCCAAAGTTCTGTGTCTAATTCTCAAGGCCTCTTGGCTCTTTTGGCTCTACTGGAAACTGATACCTTATTTATGCTGCCTGCACTAAATTGTATAACAGTTATAGTAATGTATTACCATTTAGATTGCACAATTAAATGGATGTCCTATTGTTTTATATATGTATATAATCAGAAAACTGGAACACCTCCTATTTTCTTTCTTTTTATCTTGATGCTCTTTTGAAGAGGTGCCAACAGCTAGTGGTTGTTTGGACATTCCCCACCCGGACTGTAGAGACCGGCATCTGATCCTCAAAACATCCTGGCTCTTCTGCCACTCATCTTTTAGCGCCGGCAGCCAAATCAAACAGGCCCGAGGCAGCTGAGCACAGCGAGATAGAACCTCCCAGATTTTTTCCACATCCACCATGCCGCCAGATCAAATATTGTACACAGGGAAAAGGGACTCATCTTCCAGGGGAATTTTTGGGAGAAAAAAGGCTTTAAGGAGGTGACTGGGTTCGAGAGAGGTAAGATCAACGAAATGGTCCAATCAACACTCTGTCAGTGCTCTTCCGGGAGACGTCTGCTCCCACGGCGAGGAGATGAAGAGCGGATTTAAAAAATACAGAGGATCAAAGTGAGTCGGACAAATTAATTTAGACGTAACTGTCGTCTGAATGAGAAATGGCCATGTTCAGGGATCCTCTGTTGACCACTAACTCATCTGTCAGCACTCATTCCAAGCCCTAAACACTCCATTAGCTAGGTCTATTCATCTGCAGTACTCTCTGAAGTCAGGTTATCTGTTCAGTTGAAGCTGACTAGAGCGAGCTAAATAATGTTAGATCACCCAAGCCTTGGCGTAGCCTTTACCCTATATTTTCGACATCCCCACATAGTTGCATTTACAATATCTTCTTTCAAAGAGAATAGGATGGCAGACCGCAAGCCGCCTCCACCCTCAAACCAGCTGCTCAAACTGGGTAACTCAATACCCACTAGGCCCGGATGACTGACTCTGAAGAGACGCAAACTACGACGCCAATCCCACAGAGGTAATAGGACGTCTGAAGATGGAAGGTGACTGAACACAAAGTATGTGGTCAAGTGGGACAGTACAATCTAACATTACTTAAAGAACCAACAGTGCCTTTCTGGCTCTCAACCTTCTAGTCACAAGTGGAGACACTTAATTATAATCTGTTTTCAGTAACTTTGTGGGGCACTTTTGCAACATGGGACCATTATTATGTACCCATACACAAATTCAGGTTTTTAGTGCATTATGAGGACAAAAAAAAGATTTTTTGTGTGGAACTCGGTGCAAAGTGGGCACATTATGAGATAATTGTTCAGAAATGGTATTTGTAACCATAGATACACCTGTGATCTTTACATCACTTGGGAACCATAAGTCATATACTTCCAGAGACATTAGTGCAAATTGGGGAGCACGTCAAAAAGGTCAGGGTTTTGTGGTGAAGTACATGTCCCTTAATAAACATCTCAAGGTTTCCTTGGTTTGTCCATCTGGAAAAACTTTTAAAGGTCCCCCACTTTGTGAAACCTTAAAACAAATAGTTTACATTTTAGTTTACAGGACCGTTCTTAAGATCCTTTTTGGAAGAGTGTGCACTATAAACCCTATAACATCTGGTTTTTACTCAAAACTGAATATTTGGTTTCTTAGAAAAACCCTAATTTTTCCATCTTCTTCTGACTAGAGTTTGTTGCGTAAGATTTCGTTTTAAGATTATTGATTGCCTCTTTATCCCAGTGTTGTAATGCAAAACAAAATAATGTTAAAATGAGACGAGAAGGATTTTAACTTCCAAACATGCTGACTTTAACCCATTTGAACCCATTTGCAAAAACTGGGTATTTTATTTGACAGCTTGATCACATCTATCCAATTAAGAATCTACTCTTTTCCCACAATTAGCTAAGAAACACAAACTCAGCTCATTTTCGTGGTCGGGCAGAACACTGCAGTTCGAGATTGTATTTCACCATAAGAGGCTGGAGTTAAATGTTCTCCTGGACCACTGGAAGCTGGTTGCAGTGTTTCAAGTTGCCCAGTGTGGTAAAGCTCTAAAGAAAAGACGCTTTCTCCAGCTCTCTGGCTGTAATGGAGTCCTCGCCAGAAACACTTACTCTACACATTCATCACAAGACTGTCACAGCCCTCGAGCAGCTGCCACTTGCTCTGACAAAACCCACAGAGGGGGGATACACTCGCCCGAAAATAAACACCATAAAGCCTCATGTTTGTGCATGTGTACGAGGGGCGAGGAATATGAACAATCACAGCTTTGTGATAACACACTAAAGAAATAGAAGAGAAGTTGTTGTTTTTTTTTTTCCAGGGTCTCTGAGTACACAGTCAAAAAAAAAAAAAAAAAAACTCCCAAAACTGCAATGTAGCATCTCCATAAATCATCGGCAAGGATAAAAAGAGCATTGCTGAACAAGACATTGAGCTGTTTGCAGGGTTTTTTTTCATGCCATGGGATGATTGGCAAACTCAAAAGCCATTAGGAAAGCTAAAGCCATAGGCAGCCTCAAAATAGACGCCTGTACCTGCTTAAGCAAAACACTGTCAGTCAGAACACATACATACACAATCTGGCAGGTTCACTGCTCATAACGTTGCAGATACCACATGGCCTCCAGCAGCTTCGGCAATTACAGTGATTTATAGCGTTAAAGCTGTGGCTAAAGCTAGCTAAGACCTGCTGGATACATTTCATTATGGCATAAAGAATAAATGATTTATGGTCTAATCAACACAATCAGCAACGGTGCGTGTGCCCGGTGAAATATGTCACACTTTATGTGTGTTTGAGGGACTAAACCGATTAAAACTCGTGTATCTTTTAGTACTCATGCCCTCCAACTAACATCAGCTAACATGTCATGATTTCTGAGGGTAATTATTCCTGAATGTTTATACTATTTACTGCTATCTTCATCTAGTTCACTAAACTAAATGAGCATTTTAGCAATTTTCACTGCTTCCAGCTATCCAGCTAATCACAGTAGCTAGTTAGCTAGGTTATCAACTAAGCAGCCGGCTAGCAAAGATAAGTTAACCTGACAGAATTTTGAAATAGATGTTCTTAATTTACAGATAGTCGTACTATTGCTAGTTAGCATTTAGTACTACTGTCAATCAGCACACATCAATTAACAGAAGGATTTCTGATGAGAGTTTTAATGAATAGTTATGATTGTTCATAATATTCACTGCTAACGGTATCCCGCTAGTCACAGTAGCTAGTTAGTTAGAGTATCAACTAATCAGCTAGCTGGCTAATATGAGCTAACCTGACAGGATTTTGGAAAACAATTTCCATAATTTACAGTTAGCAATCAGTACTACTATCAATCAGCTGACATCAGTTAATGAAAGGATTTCTGAAAGGAATTTTAAGAAATAACATCCACTGCTAATACCAGGTAGATAAGATAAGATAAGATAAAACAGGATTTACAAGTGAAACCTTATAACCTACATATGTTCATAGATCTTACTACAATTTCATTCCAACAAGCTAACATCAACTAGCCTGACATGATTTCTAAAAAGAATTTGAAATATAATATACACTAACAATACAATATTTAACACTAACTTTAGCTACTTAACTAGAATAAAGTAAGTTGACAGAATTTATGAGAGCCTTTTTAATTTCCATTGCTAACGCTATCTCACAGTACCAAGTAGCTAGATTATCAACTAATCAGCTACAGTAGCTAGCTAAGATGAAGCAACCTGACAGGATTTCAAAAGATATTTCAATACATTTACAGTTTTGTTGCTAGTTAGCAGTCAGTACTATCAATCAGCATGATTGCTGAGAAGAATTTTAAGTCATATTTATTACAAATAATCATAAATGTCATAAAAACACCAGGTGGCTAAGCTAAAATAAGGATCAGACAGTGTTTCTGGGAAAAACTTTTACATATGTTCATAGTTTTCTCTGCTACTTTTATCCAGTTAGCAAATAACAGCTAACTTTAGATGATTTTTGTGTGGTATTTTAAATAATATACACTACATAAATGTTCATTATATTAACTCCTAACACAAGCTAGTCATTTGAGGTTAACTGATAGGATTTAATTTTTTACATCCAACATCCACTAACGTCATGTAACATGAGCGAATGTTCCATAAGGAGTATTACAGTAATAGTTAAAATCTTTTCCACACACACACCAGTGTGGGAAATTTAAGCTAACAGTCTAACATAAGCTATTCTGACAGACATTTTGAGAGGATTTTCAATCTTTATGAGCTTCACTGCTAACACTAACCAGAGACGAGACATATCTCTTTGATTGCACGCTCCAAAACGACCTTTGACGACCGGATGTCTGGTCAGAAACATTTGAACAAAGTGCTTTGAGTCCATATACTGTATAAATTCTGCCAATTGGTACACTGGAGTGATGGTCACAATAACAGTATTGGTGAATACAGTAATATATTGCTAGTTACACAAGATGTGCAAAAGTACCTCAAAGAAAACAGACAAAAAATGTTTTCATATGTCCGGATAAGTCGTCACAGTCTTATATAATGGCCCCTGTCTGAACGGTGAAATATCTTTCGTAAATTGGCATGACGATGAAGTACAATTGTTTTATTAGCTGAGCTGAATTGACGGTGAGCCAAGGTAATCTTTCAGGCTGGAAAAATATAACAGGCAAATGGGATTAGCTGCAAGCTGGATCTTTACTGTTTTATTAACTTAGCTTTTTGTCATCAAATCAGGTTTTAGATGGGTCATGGCAGCAGGGGCGTTTGTACAGAGCGCCAGGTTTACTGCTCAATCTTTCACTGACATGAAACACAGCATCGCCTGTTAGTTGTGAAGAGAAGCAGTTTTGCAGAGCCGGGGTTCTTCAGTTTGCTCAATTTTAATCTCTCCATAACTGCCGATGCTGGTCATGAAGTCTCTCTGTGTATAACCTGAATGGTTCTTTGTTATATGCGCAAATCTGGGCTCACTCAAATCGCCATGTGTTTGTGCTTGTGTGGTGTTGTGGGGACAGGGCTTTTTTTTTTTTTTTGTTCTCTGTTGCTTTTTTATTAATGCAGCTGAGAGTTTAACATAAAGCTATAAACAGAAAGCCCAGGGTGGCCAGCCTTGGCCAGATGGTGTAAACCTGAACTCTATTAAAATGCATCGTGGGAAACGAGTCACACTGTCTTTAGGCAGGTTGCTGGAAGTCAGGGAATTTAATAAGTAACTACTTTTTCACAAAGCGATGAGTGTGTGTGTGTGTGTGTATGTTTATGTGTGTGCTCAATTCAGCAGAACTGCAAGGATGGTAATAGGTGAGGTGGCTCGAATGAATGAATGTACGGGAAGCGCTTGCGAGTCTGTTTGCAGTAACAGATAATTATTCACTGTGCCCCTTATGGTTCTGCCTGCCAGCTTAAACCTGGCACATGTATGCATATGTGTGTGTGTGTGTGTGTGTGTGTGTGTGTGCATGTGTTGTAGCACTTGATACAGTTTCAGCCTGGTAAAACCAAGTCTTGTCTGAAATGTGCATTAGTGTTTTTCACCGATCCGAGGTAATAGAAAGAAGGACCATTTGGTTTAGTGAATTTTTTATTTTTATTCATTTCCTATGGCGTAAATCGCATTAATGTAATGTAATATAATATAATATAATATAATATAATATAATATAATATAATATAATATAATATAGGGCATTTTTCAAACCAGCCACATCGACAGGACTGAAGATCAGATTGACTTTTACAGCGTATACTCAGCTGCCAGTAACGATCAGACTCATGCCATATAACACAATGCCATGTACTGTATTTATCAGTCCAGCGTGAAAACAAGCATATGAACACCTAATGCCAGGGGGGTTGGGGGGGGGGGGTCTAGTCACTGGATTGAAAACCTTTTTATGGCATCTTATTATTATTATTATTATTCAAACCAGGGCTACTATATTTAAAACGCCTGGGTCCAGTACAACACCCTAACTAAAAATACCATGCCATAACTTAAAACACAACAGGCTAACTAATAACATAACACCCTAAAATAAAAACACAAAACTCTAAATAAAAACAAAACAACATAACTACAAGCAAAACACCCTGACTAAAAACCTAACACCCTAAATAAAACAAACACAATATCATAACTAACAACATAATGCCCTAAATAAAAACACAACACCCCAGCTTAAAACCTAACACCCTAAATAAAAACACAACAACATAAGTAAAAACACAACATCCTAAATAAAAAACACATCGTAAGTTCAAACACAACAACATAACTAAAAAACAGAACACCCTAAATAAAAACATACAGTAACTAAAAAAGAACACCTTAATATAAACATAATGACATAATAACTAAAAACAACACTCTAAATTCAAAGATAGCACTACAACTAAAAACACATACCAAAACTAAAAATACAACACAGTAACTATAAACACAACACTGTAACAAAAAACAGAACATCATGACTAAAACAAAACAAACACAAAAGAAAAAAATTCAACACACACAGTAAATAAAAGGTAAAAAATAAAACACCAAAACTACAGTTTTTCACAAATGAAAAAAAAAAAAAAAAGAAGAAAAAAACAGTCCTTCCTGAAAATGTATTTCAATTTCTCAAAACTCTTGAGCAACAGTTATACTTTTGGCAAAACAACACAAATCTCTTTCAAAATGCCTCATGCATTCCATACCCTTGCTTTTTTCCATTGAAATGATTCACACAAGCCTTACGGTATACACATAAATAGGTCTTGTTGAGCCCTGATTTCACACCAATAAAACTCAAAACACAACCATCACAATACTGTTTGTAGGCTTTGGCCTTTTGTGGTCATGCTACATATTCAGGTGTAGAAAACCATATGCCTTACTTTTTTTTTTTTTTTTGTATTTAAGGTTTTAGTTTTCTATTTCTTTTGGAGAATATGAGAATATGCAAAAATTTTACAGTAGTGTGTCATATACTGTACAGTATGTAATCAATGAATAAAAATGTGATAATGAAGTACAGTGAAGTCTTACTGCAAAATGTATATTTGTTCAGTAGAAAAAACAAAATAAAAAAAAACATTGTTTGTACTGTAGGCCTGCTGTAAAAACAACAACAGCAACAACAAAGTCACTCAGTGTCCCGCCCAATTTCAGACGACTTCATCCACATCACAAGCGCTATTTTTCCTCCCTAAGCAGCAGAGGAAAAAGCTCCTTGAATGATGGATCCGGGCCTGACAAATGTCTGCACCAATATCACCAGATGCATCGTGCATTGCCTGGAGTAAGCCATATGGTCATGGGGGTTTGTGGTTGTACTTTCCAACACCATGCAGAAAAAAAAATCTTGTATTAGAGGACATATGGTACCAGATAAAGGACTGAAAATCACGGGTGGATCCTGAACCATTTGTGGACCTGAACAGCGGTGTGGGAACCTTAAAGACTCCCAGATGAGAACATGGAATGAGTATATTTTGGAGCGGGTCTAAAAATATACGACTAAGATTTGCATGATGGTCGATGACATGACGATAACTTATAGCTGCGCACGTAGTCCCATATTCACCACACAAGTCAGGGACCTCAACAGTGTCTAGTAGCTCTTTCTCGCAGTCTCTTTCTCGAGTTCCTCTTACTTGGCACATGGCAGCCTTGCTTCATTACATGTCCAACTTCTCCTCCTCTACCACTACCTCTATGCTCTGACAAATAATTGACAAGCTAGCTGTGTTTGAGCAGGTGTGGCGTGAGTGAGACCAATTGGTAATTTGCGTTTGGCATATGAAGGCCAGCGGTGTCCATGTGAACAGACAAGGCTCCATTATGAAGACTGCGTTAAATGATTGCGATTCCGTGTGGAGGGGTGCGCAAATAACATGATTTACTGTAGAACGGCTCTGCGAGCGAAGTGCTTGCGGTCGACACACAAGCTTCATGTGCTCACCATTGTGTGCATACTTCCAATTTTACTGTGTAAACATTAGAGACAAGCTGAACAGCCACGTCCCCCAAAAACCAACGCAACGAATACCATACCTCGGAACCTCACCAAAATCAAAACAGAATGTATTGTCCCAAGTGGCGGCATCATGAACGTCTCTGGACAGTGTAGAAGGAACATCGCGATCTGAGCAGCCATAGGCCTCCTCCATCACCATGGCAACCTTGGCCCATACAGTACATCCCCACTGTGGATGGATCAGAGCACACCAGAACAGAAGGTGTACGACTGCCATCGCATGCATGCATCGCCTGAGGATGCATACGGTGAAGTTGATGAGGGGGCTGGATTTGTGACGCCAGAGGACTCTTTCTCCCCCTGTTTAGGCAAGGAGAACGCACCTGGTGATGTGGATGAGGTGCTGTGTGAGATCAAAACAAAACAGGAGGCAAGATGGACACTCAGTTCTTTCTCTTACATTTTGCATTTTTTTTTCATGTTTAGTTTATGGGGGACAAAATCAAGTATCTTTCTGAATGGTTTCTCCTGATGTTGCATACATGAACACAATATTACACTGAAAAACAAACAAACAAACAAACAAACAAACAAGCAAAAACAAAAACCCTAATAATCAGTTTCCAGGTTTCCTCCCACAGTCCAAAAACAGGTAGATTGCACTAATTGGCATTCCCAAATTGCCCATAGTGTGTGTGTGTGTGTGTGTGTGTGTGTGTGTGTGTGTGTGTGTGTGTGTGTGTGTGTGCAAGGTGTACCTCACCTCCTGAAAAATATATATTTATTTGTTACACTAATGTGCAGCATCTCAATCTTTTACAGTCAGCCACATTAGTGTAACAACAACAAAAAAATAAATCTATTTATATGATGGAGTGTGTTTTGAATTCAGTGCTGGCTGGAGATTTATAGAGTTTTGAATTTTGTGTTTGTGGCTTTGTGTTTAGAGAAAATACGCCAAAGATTTGAAAAATGTGTGTAAGCAGATGTGAGAAACTGTAACGTGAGCACGCGAATGCTCAAGAATCGCTGCCTGAAGGAAAGCGGGTTGTTCAGTAGAAAGGATTAGTTCTGACTGTGTTAACACGGCGCAAGTAACATGAGAGTCCATCGTTTTTTGGTAGGAGAGCTAGACAACAGTGTTTCAGTGCAATTCTGTCTGCGAAAGCTTGCGGAAATCTGAACCGCCAAACGGATTGAAAGTTTGCGTTAACTCCGCCCCTTAACCTGAACCTGAACCTGAATGGTCATAACTTTTCATTTGACCTCAGCTGTATCATTTTTAAAAGTTCTGTCTATCTGGGAAAAAGAAAAACGGCACCGATTTGTCATATTATGGTTGCTGCACAAAAGTATTCATACCCCTTGCTGTACAGAAGTATACAGTTTTCATACCTGTTCAATTTACAACCACAAACGTCATTTTCTTTATTGGGATTTTATGGTAAACCGTCATGAAGTGGCACATAATTGTGAAGTGGAAGGAAAATTATAGAGGGTTTTCTGTGCAAGTGTGCGTGCATTTGTATTCAGCCAGTGGAACCAACTGCCTTCCAACGTCACCTGATTAGTAAATCGAGTCCAGGTGTGTGTAATTTAATCTCAGAATGAATTCAGCTGTTCTCTGAAGCCCTCAGAGGTTTGTTAGAGAACATTAGAGAACAAAGCGCATCATGAAGCCCAAAGTTTAAAGCAGGGTTAGGTCATAAAAAGTCTCACGGAGCGCTGTTCCATCCATCATCCGAAAATGAAAAGAGTGTAAAAACCTATTGTACCAAGCCACGGGCGTCCACCTGAACTCACAACTCGAAACTTGAAAGGAAGCTATAAGAAGTCCCGATTGCAGTTCCACATGGCTTGTCACAAACTGCAAATGGGACTTCTTATGGCTTTCTTTCAACAATGGCTCGCGTCTCGCCGCTTTTCCGTAAAGGCCAGATGTGCGGAGTGCACGACTATTACTGTAGCTGTCCACATTCTCCCACCTGAGCTGTGGATCTCTGCAGCTCCTCCAGAGTTACCATGGGCTTCTTGGCTGCTTCTCTGATTATTGCCACATTTGTGGCTGTAATAGGACAAAACGTGAAAACAGTGCCTTGCAAAAGTATTCATACCCTTTGAACTTTTTCACATTTTGTTCTTGGCCCCTCCTTATTGAGATCAGTTTGTGAATTCCTCTTGTACATGTCCTGTGTTGTATTTCGTCAAGGTTCACAGGTTTCTTCCCATTTACTAAATCTCACCAGTGTCCTTAGATGAAGTGCACCTAGATAAAAAAAAAAAAGAAAGAAAAAAGAAAATGATGCGTATGATAAGAGGTGCTCTGCATGTCATATTACCCGAAGCACTTCATGTTTATATTTGTTCATTCATGTCTTCTGATGGTGCGCAACACATTTTTACGTTTAAACGAAGACATGTTGACATATTCACAAATCAAGACTTTCGCATAATTACAGTATATGTGCGCGCAATTCATTTCATAGGTGTGTGTGCGCGGAGAGTTTGTGTATATGTGCGCAAACTCATAGGTGTATGAGTGTAAATAAAATTAATGTTTGCTTCAGCATTGGAAACAATATTGTTTTAGGCTAACTAACTATACACAATTCTTTGTTGTACTTGGTCTGGCTTTTAGATAAGGTCCTTCCATGCGCCATCAGGCGGACATTCAGTGAAGGACAACACATTTATTTAAATTCCCGAATGTTGCTTGCGGGATCTCGCGGCATGTCACGCGCGCCAAATTCTTAATGGCCAGATCTGTATGAACAATCTCTATTTCTGACCTCATGAATATGCTAAAAAACATGAAATTAGTAAAACGCTGACAGACTAATAAACTTTATTTTTCTTCAGTAATGAATTTCTTCACATACTGCATACGCCTTGAGATTTAGTCTCCAAAAAGAACGACTCTGTTGCGCTCATTCTCAAAAAACACACAAAAAAAAAAAAAAAAAAATGGCTGCTAGTTTACCGTGTTTGCTCTCTTGACATACCGAACAGTAATTACCCACAATTCCTGTCTCCGGCATCTCATTGCTGAATTCTCTTCTATGCCAAACCCAGTACCGAGGTGTTTAGAGAACAGATAGCTGATTGTGCTTGGAGAAAAGCGAGACTTAAACACACTGTTAAACCAACACAGCTCTGTTTGGCTAGTTTGTGTGTGTGTGTGTGTGTGTGTGTGTGTGTGGGTGTGTGAGTGTGTGTTTGGACAGCTGAATTAAGAACTGCTGAGTCAGGAAGGCAGAGGTCTAATTAAAGTGATTGCGGCCGCTTTTATCACCTCGGGTTCATTATTATCAGTAACGCAGATGGAACAGTGATTGCTTTAATGACGAGGTTGTTTGCTTTCACTGTAGCTTTAGAAGCAGAAACTCAACATGTTTGGTGGTTGTTGTTTTTTTTTACTTACATGTAAAACTTCATCGCAACACTGGACTATTGCCAGCGCAGTATTTTCTATCCTGCACGTCGTAAATCTCCTCAGATTCCCTGACTGACAAGGCTCAGGGTTTCAGCCCTCTTTGTCCTGCACAGTTCAGCTACTGTGTGGTGTGTACAATAATACGGACATACCTGCCATTATATCCGAAAACGATTTGTGATCGTTTTAAGTGTAAAGGCTGTAAAAAAGTGAAATATCAGTTGGTTTACATGAAAACTTTTAGGCATTCATTTGGTGAATACCAGGGAACTTATCAACAAGTTCAACAAGTGCAATACGTTTCTAATATGCTATATTTGTATGTACTGTGCGATATTAGATACTGTATGTTACTACATACTACTGGTACGGTATAGTACAGACAGTACTACTGTATAACATACTGTATAGAATATATTAATACTTTGACCGTATCCTGGTACAGTACGTGATCCATAGTACCATGTGCCATAATCTGGTCCATGTACTACAGTATATATCAGTCAAAAATACCATCGTCCTATGCACCATGTTACAGGTACAGCACTTATACCCTGGTAGAATTTTCTTTATGTGCATCAGTTTATTGTAAAATGATGTACAGTATAGTACAGTACAGAAGCTAGCTGAGGTTTTTAGGTCAAATTAACGTTCCTTACGCGCATGTTAGCTACATTAGCCTTGGAAAGAAACAAATGTCGGACATTAAATCGACTACGACTGGATTGTGTAACTGTTGTGAAAAAGTTTTTTTTTTTTTTTTTTTCAGACACTAGCTAGTCAAGAGGAAAGCACGCGATGTCATTATCTCTATTTTGGAACTCGAAAGGTCCTTGATTAAACACTCCTGATGGGAACGGCTTTACGCGGCCACTTTACTGCCTGTCGCTTTATAGCTTTCCCATGATAAAAGAGTTCACATTTGTGAGCTGGAGAAACAGAGAGGGAGAGAGGGAGAGGGAATGTTTTATTAGATCGAGTAAATTAATAAGAAGTGGGTCGATCAGAAACATTTTCCACCATAAACATGACTGGAAGCGAGGGGACGGCCAGCAGCTGCTCGGCTTTACAAATCTCCTCTAATTCATTCCCCCGCAGAGACCCGGGCCGAATCCAAACAGGTTGTTTACTAGCCCTTATAACTAATAGTGCGTGTGCGAGCAAGTGTGTGTGTGAGTGAGCGAGTGAGTGTGTACAGTATGCGTAGAATATATGGCTGAGCATATAATACATCAGCATTAAGACGGACGTGTTTAAACGCAGCGTAAAAGCTCAGTAAATGAGTTTACACACCGCCCGATCGCTCTTAGGCACAAACCCAGGTCTGAACTCTGCAACCCAACACTGCTTCCTTTTCCCTTTGCTCCTGTCTTTTCTTTAATTCTCTCTCGTTTTTATCCTTTTCCCCGAGCAATGAACCGCCGCATTAAGACTTCGCAATCGCACACAGCCATCTCTGCTTTTCAGCACCGCAGTAAATATTGGTCAAAGGGGGAAAAGCAAGAGTGTTATAAGTGGATAACTTGAAGAGGGATGGCTACCGGCATTATGACACTTCACAGACTCAGTCCTCATCACACACACACACACACACACACACACACACACACACAGTGGTTTATTATTGTTCCTTCCCCCCTGGCTCGGTAATGAGACTACAGGGACGATTGTTCAAATAAACAGAGGTGATGGTGACTTACTGACACTGGCCTTACATGCAAAATATCACTAGGCTGCCTGCAACAACACCCCCCTCACACACACACACACACACACACACACACAACTGTAAAACAGTCACTGATTAAAGAAACAATTCACCTAAAACTTAAATATACACCACTGACCCTCTTTCCCCCAGCGAATGTAGTAGATCAAGATATAAAAGTCTTGTTTGCTTTCCAGAGGTTTTTTTTTTCTTTCTAACTAATTTTAATGCTAATGCAAGAAAAACTGTAAGATAAAATCACCTGACTCGGTAGTGTAATTGCACGTAAAGTACATTGCTGACAGAATTGTTTTTCAGGACAAAATAATTGAATGTATACATTAGTAGGTTCATAACAGTTTTAACAAAAAGGTTGTGTGAATTTGTGATGAATAATAAACACAACTGTAGTAGACAGATAGACAGACAAGAAGGCAGATAGATAGATAGATAGATAGATAGATAGACAGACAGACAGATAGACAGACAGATAGATAGACGGATAGATAGACAGACAGACAGATAGACGGATAGATAGACAGACATATAGACAGGCAGAGAGATAGATAGATAGATAGATAGATAGATAGACAGACAGACAGGCAGATAGATAGACAGACTTATAGACAGGCAGAGAGATAAATAGATAGACAGACAGATAGAGAGATAGATAGATAGATAGATAGATAGATAGATAGATAGATAGATAGATGGATAGACAGGCAGACAGACAGACAGACAGGCAGATAGATAGACAGACAGGCAGACAGACAGACAGACAGATAGACAGACAGACAGACAGACAGATAGATAGATAGATAGACAGACAGGCAGACAGGCAGACAGACAGACAGATAGATAGACAGACAGGCAGACAGGCAGACAGACAGACAGATAGATAGATAGATAGATAGACAGACAGGCAGACAGACAGACAGACAGACAGACAGACAGACAGACAGATAGATAGATAGATAGATAGATAGATAGATAGATAGATAGATGATAATATGAGATAATATGAGATTACAGTAAGTCCCCTACGTACCGCATGAAAATTCAAGGTACTAACTTTTTGCAGATTCAGTTGCTGAAGTTGGATCACATGTCCGGTGTACATTACATTGTCATGTGCGTACAAGCATTTATCCTTTTCAAGTGCACTACAATCCCAGGATGTTGAGAGTAATATTTGAGAATATAAATGGGAGAATGGAGCGAGGTGAAAAGATGGCAGACATCGATCGTTCTTTTAAAATGAATTGTTCAACCATCGGTGCGATTCTAAAGAACAAGGACAAGATCGTGGAACGTGTTATGTTCATACTGTGTATAGCCAATTGTGTCAGCATCCTAGTACCTGGGCAATGTTTGTTGGACTTATGAAGAAACTGGACTTACGAACGAGCTCTCGAAACAGAACTCATTCGTACGTATGGGACACACTGAATAAAAAAAAAATTAAAAAAAACATATGATGTTTGAATGTTTTTTATATTTATTCACAGCATTGAAATATATTTTAAATCCTTGGCCAAATTCTCTTTGTCACGTACATCCAACATGTTCCAGGAGGAACAAAGAGAGAGAGGAAGTTGCATAGATATCCATCTATAAGTGTTATTGTATTTGCCATATAAGGAAAGAGGAGGAAGGGAGGGAGAGAAATGTGTGTGTAAAGTAAAGCGTCCAAAAAAAAGCGTCTAAAAACACAATACTGATAAACACACTGCATTTTGAGTCAGTTTTAAGCTGCAGTAAATCAGCCACAGTGCCGGTGCCAAATGAATCCGTTAGCAACGACTCGATTCGGTGTTATTTTTAGAGTGTTTATATTTTGCGTACACAGAAATGTTTCACCCCTTTAAAATACAGTAATAACAGTACGATGCTAGAACCATTATAAATCACAGCACTTACAGTTTTGGATATTTAAGTACATTTGAAGGTGAGAATATAAATAGGATTTTTCCATCACTGGTGTCAGTCTGTGCAGTCTGTGAGATAATGAATGAATGATACGGCTTGTCAAAAGTGTCCCATTATTCCAGTGGGAGGATTTTCCCCGTGTCTCACATGAGACCAGTGGAATGGACGGACGTACTGTACGGTGCGTGTAGTCTCGCTGTCTGGATAAAAGGGCTTAGGGTCGAGTCGGGAAGGACGTCCTGTGTAAGAACCTGCGCCTAATCCAATCTGATTAGAAGCTTAGATGATCCACTGTGGTGACCCCTAATGCAAGTGGCCGAAAGAGATGCTGTCTCACACACACACACACAAATACGTAACCTGCGCACACACACTGCGAGCTCTCACTCTTCACTCCTCATTAAGCCTTTCAGTTTTTTTTTTTTGTTGTTGTAGTTGTTGTTGTTGTTGTTTTTCTCGTGCACGCGACCTGGTCTTGATCTCGTTCCTGTTTTCCGGGTGTCTGATCCTCATTACGCTCTCTGAAAGTCTGTTCCTCAAATCGCCTGACTCACGCCTGTTTTGTGACTTTGATTCTGCTTAACGTTCTAGATTTGTTTACTCCATGTAATAAAACCAACCTGTACTTGCAACCATCACCGGCGCCTGACGCGTAGAAACAGCGCCAATATTTATATCCGTTAAGGCCGACACGCAAAAACAGACATGATGTGTTTGAAAGAGGAAGATTTTTTCTTCTTCTTCTTCTTCTTCTTCTTTTTGTTTGTTTGCATTTTATCAGGGCTGCACGTGTGCACATGCACGAGGCTTCACTAAATTATGTTTCAAGGTCGCCGTGGTTGTTTTTTGCTCTGTGCTTTTCGTTCCAGACGCTCTGTGACGATGATAATTGCCGCGTGGAAGGTCGATTTTTCCCCCCAGTAACCTTTTAGCATTTTACCTACGCCAGAACACCGAGCATAGTTCTTGTGAAAGGATGTTAATGTGGGCTTCGGGAACTTGACTGACTTCAGTGTACGTTGTGTAAATAACAATCTGCGATCGACGGCGTGTAACGACACAAATCTAATGCGAACCACCTGAAGCAAGGCCTCGAGTGTATGTCACTGTACATCTTCACCATCTCCACACACGCATGTGACAGGCACGGGAAAGAGAAGTGAATATTTATTATTGATTATTTGTGTTTTATAGGAAGAAATGCACGCAGACTGAATTTGTTTCTGTCTCCCAGAGACCTTTCTCTCTCTCTCTTCTCTCTCTCTCCCTCCCTCTCTCTCTCTCTCTCTCTCCCTCTCTCTCTCTCTCCCTCCCTCTCCCTCTCTCCCTCCCTCTCTCTCTCCCTCTCCCTCCCTCTCTCTCTCTCTCCCTCCCTCTCCCTCTCTCCCTCCCTCTCCCTCTCCCTCTCTCCCTCCCTCTCTCTCTCTCTCTCTCCCTCTCTCCCTCTCTCTCTCT